>JANAVB010033016.1:0-206295 GCA_029216955.1 Iris pallida | reverse complement strand
AGTCCACACTCGGGACGAAGGTTAGTACTAACCAGAGAGTCCACACTCGGAACGAGAGTTAGTGTTTAGTTCAAACCAGTGAGTCCACACTCGGGATGAGGGTTTGGTTCTTCCATTGATCTCGTAATTATCGTTCATCCAGCAGTTCATTATGCGTAGTTGTTCTAGTGTTCGTTGTTCGTGTGTCTGTATTCGTGTTCGTAGTCATTGTCTTGTTCTTCTTGTTTATTTCTTGCATATGATAAAACTGCGATAGGCATATATATTATGTATCTTGCTATGTCCTCTGAGGACCTGATGATCTCCTCAGGTTTAGCGATTGCATGGAGTTAGCTAGTAGTTCTGGACGACGGAGGATTTGCGGTTCTTGCGGGATTCAGGTATCGTTATCGTATTTATTATCCGCTCATGCTTTTCATTCCTTATTATGAGATATCATGTTCCTTGTTTCAGTTGTAGACTCTTGTTATATTCTTTAGAGTCTTATCGGATATTTATGCTAGTGGGCTGCAGGCCACGACCCATAGTGTTCATTCATGTTTCATATTCTTATTGTGGATTGAGATATATAGTTGTTTGCCATGATTTGGCAGTATACCATAGCCTTGACAACGTTTATGTACTCGAGTCGGGCTGGAGTCCGTTCGATACGTAGCTGGCTTGCTCACGAGCTCGCGTCCGAAAATCGGGTGCGGGTCATGACATGCTTTGCTAGATAAATTGATGCAAAGTTGGAGGAAAACCTGTCGAAACAGGACACGTAAACCAGTCCAAATACTCTAGTTTGCGGCCAGTTTTATCCCAAACCATGCACGATTTCGAAAATCTATTTGAAGGCATTTATTGACAATATGTAGGGCTTCCTGACCAGTTTTGTAGTTTTAATTTTCATGAAGTATGCGCAGAGGAAACATATTTCGAAATTGAGATTTTATCATTAAAAATTCTTTTGAAAACCTTAAAATCGCTCCACACGACGTACGTTCCGCCAATTCGGAAGACGTGGTCGTGAACCAAAAGCATCGAAAGCTGCGTATCGACTTCATGGTCGTGTGGGCTTTGTCGGAATTCAAATTGGTCACGTGTGCCCGACGATTTGACGCGTATCCGTCGAAATCATCCCGTATTCGTGCAATGTAAATTCGGCCATAACTTTGTGCACGTTCGTAAAATCGAGATGAGACTTATGCCAACAGGACCGTGTCATTTTTCTGGTCCTGTATGCCAAGTTTGGTCCGATTCTAAGATAGTAGATAAAATCACCGTTTTGCGGGCCCCACGGTCCGACTCAACATGCAATTTTGTGCACGGCCCGCCGGAATCCAACTCTGGACATACGGTTGGGTTTGTATCGGAAAATTGGATCCGTAGACATGTAGTTTGATGACTTTAGGGACCGTTGATTCTGGCACACTTTTCGGTGCAAAGCGGGTCCAACAACGGATATCATTTTTGCTCGAAATTACCGTTATGCTCCTGTATCCATAATTGGACTTAAGGACATGCAATCCAAGCTAATTTGACTATTCTGAGAATATTGTTACTGTTTATTTCAGCATCTGGAGACTTCTGCATGTGTTGTCTGATTGTGGCTCTTTGAGTGGTATAGTATTATTGGTTTCTCCAGCTAAGGACCTCAGGCAAGTGTACTTTCTGGTTGCTTTTCGATTTATATTTGTCTTTTCACTTCATGTTTATACATATATCTTGCTGCTTGTTGACACGCTCGTCACACGGAGTAGTCGGAAGGGAAAATATCTTAGTAAACATGTGAACTACTAGGAACTATCCCATTGTCTATTCGTGAATGATAGCAACTGCACACGACACGTACAGTGTGCCGTATTTATCCCCTAGCCGTTCACATATCGAAAAAGATATTTCACACCACCTAGGTAGATATTTTTTATTTTTTTCTTTTACTTTTCTACCGTGCCATGTCATCAGTTTTCTTACTAGCTTTCATATTCCATATGCTATTTTCATGTTTTGTTAGTTCTATTATATTTTCGATTTGTCGTCGATTTGTGTGCTTGTTCCATTCCTGAATGGAAATCATCATTTTTCAGGTTTAGCCGCGATCACTCTTAGCACTGGGAAGACATGGGTATGCTGAGGCCGACCTAGATAGTGGAACTAGTTGTCAATTTCATTAATTGTGAGAACTGTGTATTTTCCTTTAAATATAAATTTTGTAAATGTTGTAATAAACTTAGAAATGTGAATGAGCAGCAAATATGATATTTTGAGCATTTATTTTTTGCGGGCTTGACAGCGTTCTACCGTCGACTCTGCGGCGTAGGCTGGCTTGGACACGTCTCGTATCCGAAAAGCGGGTGCGGGTCGTGATAAGTTTTTGTGGTGGCCCATGCAGGCCAGTTTTCATAAATTATGCAAACTCGTGGTAGTACTATATTAGTCGTACTACTGCGAGCCTGCGACCAGGAAATGCTTATTCACAATTAGGATTAAATAATTTAAGAGAATAACTAGGACTAGGAGTCCCTTGTTCAAATTGACTGTTGGGTAGTTAAGGTTATTAGATAGGCCATGCAATATAGATAGCTTGCTAGATCCCTATAGGTACATTATTACTTTGAATACGACAATGTGATCTAATGTGGATATACTAATCGCTTGGTATGTTAGACTTGCCTAGAATTAAGGCGTTAATTTTGATAAACTGTTTAATTTCCTTTTGTTGTATTAGATATAAATCTTATATCATGAGTTAGAATCGTCTATCTTAAACTCTCTTTTGCTATAAGGAGTTAGTTTATAATTTCTGATTATGTTATTCGTGTACGCATCTCGAGTTAGATTTGATTTAAAGTTTTTCCTCAACCATTTGAAGTATATATGAGGTAGAGATTAGGATGTTTTTACTTTACTTGTCTTCATATATTTTCTCCCCGATCAATCTTTTACTTTGAGGATTGAGACTTGTAGGCAGATGTTTACACTTTCTATCGTAGCCAGTTAGTTTGAACTCTAACAGCTCCTTGAAGTCTTAGGAATATAATTAGATTAATTAAATGACTGCGATGACTAGACAATAACGCACTGTCGCCGATTGTTTGAGAATGGATGGTATGGGTTCACTGCAGCCAGCAGCGCACTGGCGAGGCACAACCCATAGAAATGAAACTATTCCGAAGAATCATAGTCTATAGGACATTTCTAAAACTATGTTCTCGTTGACCTCTTTAGATCGTAGATACTCTTGTGTCAATATAGGTAGAGTGCCTGATAGCATATCACCTCCGAATTACGGAACCAAGAATTTACTACAGCCAAAGTATATAGGTGAGGCATAATTCTCGGTAAAATGATTTCAGGCATGATTACAAGTTTAGGGTATTATAGAGGATAGGGACTGCCCTGTATGACCCTAAGATCCAAAACCAATACTAGTGTAAGTTCTGTAAGCTGGGTAGCATGTCTCCCAACCTAGCATTATGTGGTCCTTGTGATCTATCGACGAGGTAATTGACTGACACTAATAGGTTTACCTAGAACATAGAAATTGGAAGTTCATACCAAGGCTTTATGGATAGAGGATAGTAGGATGACTGTATAAGCAAGAACACCAGGTAAGGTTTGATTCTCTCGAACTACTTATTTCCTCCTTCCAAAAATCTTGCACACTTATATTTTGACTATCTTGACCAACGCTGCTATTACAGCCTAGTTTTACAAGCTTATTCTTTATCGAGCTTGAATGCAAGACATTTGTTTATTGGGGACGCCCACTAACATATTGTCTAAATCAGAATCAGTGTATTACGGTCTGATCAACCATGATGAATTTGGTTCGCTCTTCATCTAATTACCCTACGTGGATTGAGATGTAGATGTAGATGTCTCCAGGATCTCATCCGCGACTGCTTTGACAATCCCTCTTGAATTATACATCTGCCTTTGAATCACGTAATTGTGTTCGGTAACATCTCCCTTGGACCCTATTGTTTTGTCTTTCAGTGATTTGGAAAGACAAAAGCTTATAATTGGTAGAGAGATACAGAGTATTCCCTATGGCTATGATAGTTGTATACGCAAGTGTAGCTATCATCGGCCAGCCCTGTGACTGGAACCTTGCCTTGAGTTACTCGTCCTTCCTTCGACACTAAACCTCCTAACTTAATCTTCTAGTCATTGGAGTCCGAGAGTGATTAGGATCTTTTCTTGGTCAAATGCCAACCTAGGAGACTACCTATTCTCCAGAGACCAATTATTGTGAGCTTCTAATTATTTGTTTGAAGCTTGCTTCAACTAGAACCCTTGTGACAATAGTCCGGCAGGTTTGATCCCAATAGAAATTCATGGCTCAGTTGTTAGAAATCTTTTCATATGATGTGCCTTAGAATTGGTTACCCCGTCGACAACTCATGTATACTGGGGACGAGCAGGTCATTCTATTTTATCGACCATGTGTCACTGCACACGTACTCGTTTTACATTTATTGAGGAACGACCCTTGACTTATATCTACGGTATCCTGTAACGCCGTGCCTTATTCTCTATTAACAAGAGTCGAGGTACAATATCCGAACCTTGGAATTTTTTAACCTCATTATTCCTAAAATTCTGTCCTAGCTTCTAAGGTGGGTAGACTGTAAGCCTTCTAAAATTTTTAGGATATACCAAGATTACTGATTGATTAGAACAATTCCCATTAGGATGATAATTAGTGCCCCATAGACTCCCACTTTCCACCTAGATCATTTTGTGTCCCCGGCCGTGTCATTAATATTTGGAGCACGAGATTAGCTGTTACCTTCCAATAAATTTCACATGCAAGATCTAGACGAGTCCACCTTCACCTAGGTATATCATGTCCCACTCAAACCTGTCCTCTTGTACTCTATTTTTGTGATACGACTTTCAGGTAAAAAGGACTAGCTATAACCCTTACCATAGTACCGGTAAACTTCCCGACTACAATTAGAAACTCAACTTTGACTCAATTCATTCAACCCAACATATGGTTGTGATACACTCGAAGCCCACTTCGTACATACCACTAGTGCGTCACCCAATTGAGGCCTCATGTGCTACGTAAACACAAAAGTCACTGAAGGTGCATTTTGGACATTAGGAACCTAGCTAACCAACCTGACTGACAACTAGCCCAACCCTTGGGTAGAAACCTATTCTAGGGTACCCTAACCTAGTAGAAATAGTTTATCTTGGGATCTTGTTTAGTCCATATAAATTGAGATCCAAGGTTCATCCAACCAACGAGTGGTATCCAAATAGGAAATCCATTAAGGCCCAGTAAAACCCCTCCAGTCAAACCCCATAGTTGGTCTATAAGACCGAAATGTTTGAAATAGGTCCACACACCTATTATGTAGCCTCCACATCTTAGAATACGAAGTCATTCGTAACCCTTATTTCAACTACCTGAAAACTGCAATTCGATCCTATATTGCAGTTATATCCCTTGCTCGTGTGTTTAAATAACCACAAAAAATATCACAATCTTGATTTCTCAAATTCAGTCCTATTTTGGAATATTGTTTAGAACTTCGAGAACAGAATTTCTGTATTGCACGGACTGCAAGCCCCTCTAAGAAACAAGTGTTCTTTGATTTAGCAAGTGACTGGACTAGAGTAGCCCTATCTAGCAAATAAGTCAGGGACTGTAAACTTTCTTTCTACTTGCATCATCGAAAACTTTCTACCGCTCTTGAGACTTCATATCTGCTCTCAATTATTCTTCTTTATCTTCATGTCCTTTCTATTTCGGAGCGACGAATGGTCATGCTTAATAGAATTTACCAATATTTTTAGGCTACTTGTGTAAATTTGTTGCTGATTAAATTTTGGGATTGCTTGATAGATAGGAGAGGGTTGTAGATGCCTTATGCTACGGATATTTGTCGGTAGTTACTTTTGCAATTAGCTGACGGGTTCCAATGTTATGACGTCAGATGCTTGAAGTGGGTAGTGTGACCAAAGGTGGGTAGAAGTCATCGATGATTCGTAGTTACGGAATGGCTAGAAGGAGGTATAAATATTCCAAAGAAATTAAATTTGAGAAAATTGTGGTAATAACGGATTTATTCTTTTTATTTTTGAATTTTTGACATGTGTATAAGTTAGAATTTCGAGGACAAAATTATTTTATGGTGGATAGATTTGTAGCTTCCTTTCCCGATTAATTTGAAATATTTTATTAGTATTTATTTTATTTAAATGGTATTTTAATGGTGGCACGATTGTTGGTGTGCCAATTACGTAGGAGTGCATAGTGTCACTCAAAACTCTGCAATAGTTGGTTATTGTATTTTGTTATTATTGTTATTTATTATTATTATTTTATTATTAGTATCATTTTATTATTTTGTACTGTTATTAATATATTGTTCTTAGGTTATTTCATTAATATTCATCTATTTTCGATAATTTATTATCAAATGAATTATACATATATATATATATATGTAGATATAAACTTGTTTCTCCATATATAGATAATAGGAATATTGGTAATTATAATATTTATTTGAATTAATTTAGGTTTTGTGATTTCAGGGATATATAAATATACAATATATATTTGTATAATAGAATGAGTAATAAAAAGGTAGAAAGAAACAAATGTAGTAAACCAGCCCGGCCTAATGTGGCCCAAACCCAGCAACCCATGCTAGTCTCAGCCCGAGAACCCCCCCTTTCGGTTATGCTAAAAGAAAAACTGAGCAATAGGTTCAGCCGACAAATATAAGTAGAGAGATCGAGGGAGAAGGGGTTATCACCTAACCCTAACCCACGTTGCACCCATACACGCCCTCCGCCGTGCGCACGTGCAGCCACCGCACCTCCGTGTGGGGCCGCTGGCCGGCCGGGTCAGTCGTGGATGCAGCGAGCGACCTGGAACGAACCATAGTGACAGCAGCGGCGACAATGATCGAAGAAGTTTCAGGTCGTTTGTCTTCCGCATCGCTCGACGGTTTCCCGAACCAATTTCTCTGGTACAATCCTAACCTATCCAACTTCGATCTCCTTCAAGTAGGTTGAATTTAGAAGCCCTGGTTTGCTAGATAAATCGGCGCAAAGTTGGAGGAAAACCTGTCGAAACAGGACACATGAACCAGTCCAAATACTCTAGTTTGCGGCCAGTTTTATCCCAAATCATGCACGATTTTGAAAATCTATTTGAAGGCATTTATTGACAACATGTAGGGCTTCCTGACCACTTTTGTAGTTTTAATTTTCATGAAGTATACACAGAGGAAATAGATTTCAAAATTGAGATTTTAACATTAAAAAACTATTTTGAAAACCTTAAAATCGCTCCACACAACGTGCGTCCTGCCAATCCGGATGACGTGGTCGCGAACCGAAAGCATCGAAAGCTGCGTATCGGATTCGTGGTCGTGTGGGCTTTGACAAAATTCAAATTGGTCGCATGTGCGCGACGAATTTGACACGTATCCGTCGGAATCGCCCCGTATTCGTGCAATACAAATTCAATCATAACATTGTGCATGTTCGTCAGATCAAGATGAAACTTATGCCAACAGGACCGTGTCATTTTTTTGGTCCTGTATGCCAAGTTTGGTCCGATTCTGAGACAGTGGATAAAATTACCGTTTTGCGGGCCCTACGGTCCGACTCAATGGATGATTTTGTGCACGGCCTGCCGGAATCCAACTCTGGACATACGGTTGAATTCGTATCGAAAAAATAGATCTGTAGACATATAGTTTGATGACTTTAGAGACCGGTGACTCTGGCACGCTTTTCGGTACAAAGCGGGTCCAACGGCAGATATCGTTTTTGCCCGAAATTATCGTTTTGCTCTTGTGTCCAGAATTGGACTTAAGGACAGGCAATCTTAGCTAATTTGACTATTCTGAGAACGTTGGTACTATTTATTTCAGTATCTGGAGACTTCTGCATGTGTTGACTGATTGTGGCTCTTTGAGTGGTATAGTATTATTGGTTTCTCCAGCTAAGGACCTCAGGCAAGTGCACTTTCTGATTGCTTTTCAATTTATAGTAGTCTTTTCACTTCATGTTTATACATATATCTTGCTGCTTGTTGACATGCTCTTCACACGGAGTAGTTGGGAGGGGAAATATCTTAGTAAACATGTGAACTACCCAGAACTATCCCATTGTCTATTCGTGAATGATAGCAGCTGCACACGACACGTGGAGTGTGCCGTATTTACCCCCTAGCCGTTCACATGTCAAAATTGATATTTTACACCACCTAGGTAGATGTCTTTTATTTTTTTCTTTTACTTTTCTACCAGGCCATGTCATTAGTTTTTTTACTAGCTTTCATATTCCATATGCTATTTTCATGTCTTGTTAGTTCTATTATGTTTTCGATTTGTCGTCGGTTTGTGTGCTTGTTCCATTCCTGACTGAAAACCATCATTTTTTAGGTTTAGCCACGATCACTCTTAGCACTGGGAAGACATGGGTATGCTGAGGCCGACCTAGATAGTGGAACTAGTTGTCAATTTCATTAATTGTGAGAACTGTGTATTTTCCTTTAAATATAAATATTGTAAATGTTGTAATAAACTTAGAAATGTGAATGAGCAGCAAATGTGATATTTTGAGCATTTATTTCTTGCGGGCTTGATAGCGTTCTACCGCCGACTCTGCGGCGTAGGCTGGCTTGGACACGTCTCGTATCCGAAAAGCGGGTGTTGGCCGTGACAGGTAGAGTACATAAAAAAAATAACACCATATCTTAATAAATTATCCTAACGATTTATGAAGATGATAACTCTTAACACGTTGGGATTTATCTAAATAAACTGAGTAGGTTTAATCATTTATTTTGTATAATAAAAAAATGTTCCTAATCATTTGTTTTGTATAATAAAAAATGTTGATAGGAATGCAAGCCACATATATGGCATGTAAACCATCAAGGCACCATGCATGTAAAGCATCAACTAGCGGCATGCATATAAACCACCAACCAATGAAAATGGCACCAACCAATGAAAATAGCACCAACATCAAACTTATCATATATTTCTAAAACATCAGCTTGTTGGAAAAGAAGCGCGAAAATATTTTCCCAAACTAGAGAGTATCTGCAAGAGAACCGAACAATACAACGCACGAACCAAACACCAAACACAATCCACGCAGACACCAAAATTTTTTGACGTAAAAAATCCTTACAGGAAACACGACGGGACGATTAGAGTCCAACCCTTGAGAAGCCTTCACTAATGAAATAAAGGACTATACCCTCTACAAACTTCTTCCGATCCAATACGTATCCCCACAACACTTGGAGCAAGAATAATTGATTACAAGGCTACGAAGAACAAAGACGACGAGTAGAGATTACCAGAACACGATCCTCCTTCAAAAATGGCCTTCAATCCTCCTTCTTCTCTCCAAAGTTGCAATGGCACTCTTGCCTCTTTTCTCTCTATTTTTTTCAATGTTGTGTTGTAATTAGGGTTAGGAAAAACCATGTATAAATTTCCTAATCTGTAGCAAAACCTGGTCCTTAGGATACGATCCAGCGGTATAAAAATACCCTGAAATCAGCCTCAGCCCGTCGACACAGAGTTCGGCCAGAACTCTGTATTTTCTTGACAGAACAGTTATGGAACCAAGGGGGCAGAGTTCGGCCAGAACTCTGCCTCCCCTGTTCTAAAAAGTACTCTGGTAGCTCTCAAGCTTCTTCTTCGTCTCCGAATGGCCTCGTCACCTCCCCGAGCTTCTCTGACACACAGATGGCGCTCGTTGCACTCCGGGGTCTTCTCCATATAGGTTGGGAACCCCACCCACTCCAATATTTCTTCCCCTTCACAACTATATGGAGGAGGTCGTCATCCCGATGATCTGCCTACAGAACTCAAACTTTTTCCTTGGTAGAATCTTGGTGAACATATCTGCTCCGTTGTCATCTGTATGAACCTTTACAAGCTCCGCATCCTTCTTCTCAACCACATCTTGTATCCAGTGATACCAAGTCTTGATGTGCTTGGACCGGCTATGAAAGGTTCGATTCTTCACAAGGTAAATAGTACTCTGACTGTCACAAATCAAAGTATACTGCTCTTGCTTCAGTCCTATTCCTGCAACAGTTTTTTCATCCACAATAACTCCTTACAAGCCTCCATCGTCGCAATGTACTCTGCCTCTGTCGTCGACAAGGTAACATACTTCTGCAACTGCGACTGCCAAGATACCTCTCCTCAAGCCAACATTATCGCATAGCCCGAAGTAGATCGTCTCGTGTCTACATCTCCAGCCATATCAGCATCAGTATATCCAACCAGTCTTGGCTCGTCACCACCAAAAGAAAGTCTCTAATCGGCAGTGCCCTGAAGGTATTATAGAATCCACTTAACCGTACTCCAATGTATCCTTCCAGGATTTGAAAGATACCTGCTAACTGTGCCAACTGCATGACCGATGTCTGGTCTACACACCATAGCATACACAAGGCTTCCTACAGCTGAGGCATATGGAACCCATTCCATATCTTCTTTTTTGTCCTCGGTAGATGGACATTGCTCCTCAATGAACATAAAGTGAGCCGCAAAGGGGCAACTCACTTTCTTCGACCCGTCCATCTCGAAACGCTGAAGTACCCGATGAATGTACTTCTTTTGGAATAAGTGTAGCAGCTTGGACTCTCTCTTGGCTGATCTCCATCCCAAGAATAGTCTTTACTGTGCCCAAATGCTTCATAGAGAAGGTCGTATCCAATTGGCGCTTCAACTCCACTATCCTAGTGGCATTCCGACCCACTAATAGCATGTCATCAACATAGAGCAATAAATGATGAAATCATCCTCGACAAAGTACCTCACAAATATATAAAGGTCTGACGTCGTCCGTGCATAACCATGCTCCCCCATAAATGACTCGAACTTCCTGTACCACTTCCTCGGAGCTTGCTTCAGACCATACAATCTCTCCTCAGCCGGCAGACCAAATGTGACTTGCCTTTCTCACAGAATCCCTCTGGCTGCTCCATGTATAGCTCATCATCAAGATCACCGTAGAGGAATATCGTCTTCAGGTCCATCTGCTCGACCTCCAAGTCGAAACTGGCTACCAATGCTAGCACCATCCGAATAGATGACCGCTTGACGACTGACGAAAAGATCTCATCATATTCTATGCCATTCCGCTGTCCGTAGCATTTAACTACCAGCCTTGCTTTGTATCGAGGGCGAGCAACATCATCGTCTGCTTCACTCTAAACACCCATCGATTTTTCAAAGCCTTCTTGTCCTTTGGCAATCGTACCAGCTCGTAAGTAGAATTGGCATGTAAGGAACCCATCTCCTCCTGCATAGCCTGCATCTACTCCTGCCTATGTTTGTCTTCTATAGCCTCTGTAAAACTTTCGGGCTCTCCTCCGTCAGTCAGTACATACTCACCCGGTGAGTATCTCGTAGATGGTCGACGCTCTCTGTCGCTCTTTCTCAATGGAGCCACTGGTACTGGCTATATACAACAGCCTCCTCCCCTTCAGGAACTGCCTTCTCGGTATGCTCATTCTCCTGAGGGACATACAGACCACCATCAGCAGGCTAATGATCAAGGTTGGGAGCAACTCCACGTACTGGCTACCCATAACTGGATCCTCTGCGATGTCCTCTGGAAACTGCTCGAAGTAAAATAACTCTAATACAGGTAATTCCTTAGCCTTAGAAGGCGTCTTGAAATCCCGAGTGTTGGTCATGGTCTGATCCTCAACGAATATTACATCCCTGCTTCTGTAGAGCTTTCTTCCCACTGGGTCGTAGACTCTATAGCCAAACTCATCCCGACTGTAGCCGACAAAGATGTACCGTCTCGTCTTCGGCTCAAGTTTGGACCTCTCGTCCTTTGGTACATGCACGAAGGCCTTACAACCAAACACTCGCAGGTGATTGTATGACGGCTCTTTGTCGTACCATACTTTGTCGGGCACATCACCCTGTAAAGGAGTACTAGAAGATAAATTAATAACATAAACAGCTGTGAGAAGAGCCTCACCCCAAAACTGCCTGGCAAATTTGTTTCTGACAGCAAACACCATACCCTCTCCATTAGTGTCCTGTTCATGAGCTCCGCTACACCATTGAGATGAGGTATCTTGGGTGGAGTCTTCTGGTGTCGTATCCCTTACTCTCTGTAATAAGCATCAAAGGGACCAATGTACTCGCCGTCATTGTCAGACTGAACACATAATAACTTCTTGTCCGTTTTTCTTTCAACAGAGGCATGAAACTCTTTAAAAGTAGGTAGCACCTGATCCTTGGTCTTTACGACATAGACCCAAATCTTCCTGAAAGATTCATCAATAAAAGTTATAAAGTAAGAAGCACCACCAATAGATTTTACCTTCATAGGACCGCAGATATCCGAGTTAATCAACTCGAGCAACGTCAGATTCCTTGAACTTGGATGACTTTGGAAAGATACCATATTTTGCTTTCTAGCTAAGCAGTGCGTGCACTTCTCCAACTTTGTAGATTTGAGCCCGAAATTACCTTCTTGTTCACCAAGTAGCTCATCTCCTTCTCGCTGATATGGTCAAACCGCCTGTGCCATAACTCGGTAGACGCATCAGAAACCGTATTCACCTCCTGTGTCCCCTGTGCGCTCCGTTCCATATAGTAAAAATTAAACTTCTTGCTTCCACTGGCTATCACCATCGAACATCTATAAAGCTTCCACTGACTATTCCCCAAGAGACTGAAGAATCCATCATCATCCAACCTTCCAACCGATACCAGGTTGAAACGGATATCAGGGACATGACGAACATATTTGAGAACAAGAATTGTACCTGTCTTCGTCCTCAAATGCACATCTCTAATGGCAACCGCCTTCGACACATCTCCACTGCCCATCTTCAATACTCTATAGTCACCTGTCATCGCAGGCAAGGTTTGTAATAACCTCATCACCTATGACGATCACATTGTCTCTATATATCAAAGTCGTCGCTTTAGTGTTCTCATCTTGCTTTCCCTTGTCGTCTTTTTTCTCTCTCTTCCAAGCAAAACAGTTTTGCTTGATGTGGCTCTTCTTGCAACAGAGGTAACACTCCGAGTTCTCGTACCGACCCCTGTTTTTGCCCCTTCCGTGGCTCTCTGAAACTAGTGCCTCTGAGTGGCGAGATGTGGATGAAGTGCCATGAGAACGTCTCCGTATCTTTTTATTTAGCACCCCGCTTTTGGCAAACTCTAGACTAACCATGCCTTCTAGAGCAGAAGTGTTCATAGATACTCGTACGGTCTTCCACGAGTCTGGCAATGTACATAGCAGCTATAGTCCCTGAACCTCGTCGTCGATCTTGACTCCCATAGAAGATAGCTGATCAACCATGTCTTGGAAATCACTCAAGTGATCCGTAATAGACTCATATTTAAATTGGTAAATTTTAATCACAAATGACTAATTTAGCCTTAAAATAATTTATTATAATTATTGGGAATTTTTTAGAATTTTTAAAGCTAGAAATATCAATTTACAATTTTAGAATTTAGTTTAAAATTAATTAAAATGATTTTAAGTCAAAATACAATATTCAAATTGTCTGTGCAAAAATAAATTTGCACAAAATACTGCAGGATTACTTGTAAAATATTAAATTATATTTAGACATGCGGTGGGGTATATCTACAATTTCGCAAACTAGAGGGTTTTTCTGCTAAGACCCCCACGACTCAGCCTCGACTTTGGCCACTCGCCGTCGGCCACCGAGACAAAACCCTAACCCTAATTCCTAATTTCTACCTAGAAACCCTAAATTGACCCCCAAATCGAGCTATAAAACTCCCCCCTTCCGAAACCCTAACCATAGTTCACACCCCGAGCCCCTTTGCCGCCGTTTTGACCTTCTTCTACGACGAGACTTGTCCCTAGATCTAGGATCATCGTCGTTCTAGCCGTCGCCGTCGCCTCTGAACGCCACCAACGTGTTCTCCACAACGAGGCGAGCTTCGTGCAATTTTTTTGACGCACCCCGACGACCCCTCCGCCGTGCAGCAGCCCCAACAGCAACTCCTTGTCGGACACGTACGTGTCGTTTCTTCTGTGACTTGTGTCTGTGTCATATACACGTGTGTGAGGTCGCCGAGTGTCAAGAATCTCGTGAGTGTGCTCGGACACGCGATCGAGATTCATGTCGTGTGTCGTATTGGACCAGGACACAAGACTCGTGTCAAATGCAGTCGCACTGTGTCCATAACTGTCAGGACACAAATTTAATTTAGTATGGGTTTTGGGTTTGTTATTTTGATATTGGGTATAAACCCGCACTATTATTGGGTTTCAGGTTGGTTACTGTTTGTAATGGGTTTGGGCTCGGCCTGTTGGGCCGATTTATATATAATTGTTTTAATATATATTATTACTGTATATATATACAGTATACATATATTATACTGTATTACTGTTTATATATATATATATATATATATATATATATATATATATATATATATATATTATATTTTATATATGTAATTTCACTTATCATATTATTGTCAATAAATATAATTATTATGTATGTTTTTGCATTAAAATATAATTATATTTAGTTACTATGTACTTTTACATATATGTCTAAATTCGTATTTTTTTACGTATTTTATTAATTGTGGCCATTTGAGTCCAAACCTAGTATGGGTTTTGTGGACCCAAATGAGTCTAAATACATTCAAGGTCTGTATGAGTCATATCGGACTTGATTCATGGCCTTGGGTCCCGTATCCGGACTTCAGCTCAACTTCGTATACGTGGACAAATTATAGTAAATAATTATTTATTTATTTTTAGAATATGTACTTTACTGTATTTTAATTTTAAGACAGCTTTTAATTATTGTTTAAATTTTATAAAAATTATAATTAAATACTATATTAATTTAAATAATTTAATATAATTTTTCTAGCATTTAGTTTATATATTTTCCACTGTCCAAAAATGGGGAAACATAACTCATTTTTAAAGTATATATGTAAACTGATTTTTTTATAAATATCTGAAATAGTTTATAAATTCTAGAAAATTTATAATAAATTACTATAATTAACAAGGATCATTCTGGTACTTATCTCATATGTATTGGAGCTTTATAGCTATTTTAGTAATTGTTGGAACGCAATGCACAGTCTGAATTATTAATTGAATAATATTGCCTTGTGTGTTAAATTGGGATTTTGGGATATTTTAGTATGGGACCTTACCCTACCTTAGTGAGAAGACCCTAAGTGTTGGGTTAGATGTATCACCCCACATTGGACTTCTATGCTAGAGCATCACTTAGCTAGTATCCAATTAGGAGCCGTGTCACCCCGCTAGTGTAAAATCTCGAACATAGCTGAGAGACTAAGATTGTGTATCATTTTGACAGGAAACCGGACATCTGTAGCTTCGTATTCATATCCTTGCTTTGCAAGAGGAAAGTACCCCTACAAACTTTATTTACTGCATATGATAATAAACTGTGAATGAATCATGTTAAAATATCGTTTCTTGAACTGCAAGTCATATCTTCACTTGCTTTATACTGTTCTTAGTACATACTATGCTCTATACTGCTCTCAGTATCACTCACATATTGTAATATGGGTTATGGGAAAACTGTTAGCTAAGTACGTGATCATGTCCCCTTTACCGAATCCGAGCAAGGTCACATTCTATATGCAAACCTTACCGTAGGCACTTATCTAGCTGTATATGTGCGTATGTACATCTACTACCTTTTTACTTGTACGAAAGTATATTTTATTTATATATGCCACAGTATATTGTACACCTATTGACGATCACGTATATGCTCCAGTTTTAAACATTATATATATGTCGCCATGACAAATGTATAATTGACATGATAGATTATGATATGCCATAATTTTATGTTATTATATCTCTTTTCATTCTATGTTCAGTATATTCTGTTTGCAGAATTAGTACTTGCTCCTGTTGACAGGATAACGTTGCAGGCATATTGTCCGAGGAGGAGATGCTATGTGATACTTTTTATGAGGCCATTACCGAGGACCAGGCCTTAGCTGCTGAGGAAGTTCCCGCAGAGAACCTTGCCTAGTTACTACATTAGCTGTCTTGGACTTAGACGTTTGGGTTATTATGAACTTATATTTGGGTAGTGGACTTTGTCTCCAGTTTTTATACTTTGGAAGTGTAATAACCAACTAAACATGTTTGCTTTCGCTTATAGATGTTGTATTGTGATGAACCCTTAAAATGCTATAATAAAACTTTTAGCACACTTAGAACCATATTGTATATCTCTGAGAATAGCTTACTACGCTTTAACACAAGCGTAGGCTGGACATGACTTGGTCCGGCCCAACAATTTGGGTAGCGGGTCATAACATATTTTTAGTGGTGGCCATACAGGTCTAAACTTAAGTTGTTTGGTTACGTTATTATACCAAGCATGCCTGCAATTAGGATCTTAGGATAACTTGATAACACTAGAAACAACATTTAGAATACCTAGAGGATTACTAGGATTGCAACATAGGAAAACTCATCACAGCTTAGGTCCGTTAAATCGTGAAGACTTTTGTTTGTGATTATTGCTTAAAGTCCTCATAGTTCCTTTGTCTTCCAAATAGATGGTGCACACATGTTCGACCCAGTTTGCCGTCTCTGATGACGGTTCACTTTTTGCTTAGCCCACAGACCCGATGGCTATGACAGTAGCACTTCTACCCCCTCCACCTACGCACCCTACTATACCTCCCTACGCTACTATCGTCCAGACCCAGATACCCCCACCACCTCCTACTCAGCACGACCAGCAGACCGAGATGCCTCCACTACCTCCTACACCCTAGCCCCAGCAGGCCCAGATGCCGCCACCACCACCTACTATCATACCAGCCCAGACCACCGTTACTCTCGACGGGAACTAGCTACTCGCCTTATTCAAGGGTTTCCTAACGACCCATCAGGAGCAGGCCGCCTTACTTTGCCAGAGCATAGAGCGCTCTGCGGAGCGTACCTTGACCCACCACCTATAGAGCAGCAGACGAGGGTTGGAAATTTTAAGGACTTTATGAACTTGAACCCTAAGGAGTTCCTGGGGACAGAGGGTGTCACGCCCCGATTCTGTAGAATCGATAGTCGTCCCTCGGGCGTGAAGCCGTGCGAACCTAAGTTGCGCTCGCACAAGACATAGTCATAAGGTTATCCGAAACACAACAACAAGAGATTGCGCAGAGTAAATTGAACACACATTATAAAGAAGGAAACTTAAGCTTTATTGATAATGAACATCATTTTACAGACTCGAAACAAGGGCGCCGTGCGGTCTTTTTACAAACTGACTCCATTACAAAATGAAGGTCAAAGAGATAGCCATTTCATACATTTCATCCCTTGATTACAACCAGCACTAAAAAACCACATGGGATGGTGGGCAGTCGCTCCATCTGTCTTCTGATCTTCAACAGCGGAGTCTTCAAAAGAGATTGGATCCAAGCTTCGACCGCACGGATGAAGCTTCAAAACACACGAGCATTGGCTCCTTTCATGTGGCACGCTCCTCCCAATTTATCGTACCTGTAGAGAGAGCGAGGGTCAGTACAATCAACATGTACTGGTGAGTGGCTAATTAATTTCGAAGCTCTCATTTGGTTCAATAATAGATAAAAATAATATGACTTACTTTTAATGATATTTCTAGCTGCCCTAAACATTTTCATACAAAGCATTTTGTTGAAACATAAACCAAGCAAGTTACACCGAAATTTCTCTCGGCAGAGCGCGCCGTGCAACATAAAACTTACCATCACCTTCCCTGTTAGTTGATAATAATTTATATCAAGTGTTTGATGTGGAGGTCACTGGCATTAACTAGCCATCCTAAACATAGCCTGGTAATACGGGACCCTTGCAACGCAAGTAGCGAGCTCCGATGCAAGTCCCCGTCTTACCGATTGCCTATTACCCAGCTCGGCTATAACCTGTTTCTTCCTAGGCCGAGTCGGTCCCGTGGCCTCGGATTGCCGCTCGAAGAAACCATTGTCCTTGTGGACAAGTTGTCCATGACCGTGATAGGTTAACAAGTTATATTTTAGGGTACCGTTGGGGCTTGTTATGTAATTGATTCATTTACTTGGTTGTTTTGTAAGCTTGTAATAATTCTATCTCTTTTCTACACAACTCATCTTTTTCTCTTCTAGCACATATGACTTGTATTCTTCAAGCAACATTCAAATTCGATATCATTATCCGAGTTCTCATTTTGAAATAGAGGGTCGAGACGAAGGAGGTCAGCCACTCACCTTGAGTTTTTGCTTGTGGCGAGAGACCGGTTGGCCGCGCTAGACGTCACCTACGCGATTAACTGAAATCGCACAAGCAACTGATTAGAACACTGTATTGGACAAGAAGTTCGATAGGAAATGCGAGTTCGAAATGTAAGCCATGAAAACCATCAAAAACTTTCACAAAAACGCATTCAGAAAACCAAAGCCAAAACCAACGCAAGCGGCATGAAAAACAGAGCAACTGTAGGTCTCTCCTGACTCAGCCACAGAGTCAATCCTCGAGGCGCTACCCGCTGAATATGGGACTTGGTTCCGAAGAAGCCATTCCATAACATGGAATGGATCTTAATTCAACCGTTCCCGTTCGATCGATTCGATCGATCCCGACCTATCGGTACCGACCGAGTCGATAGCACATTGTTCTTTTTTCGTGCACCCCGTGGACATAGAACGGGACACGAAGTAGGGACAGGGCACTACACCATAACCAGCTAAGAAAAAGTTTTATCCTCGAAACTTAAGAATAGAACCTACCTCTATGAAAATAATGAAGGAAACTTATCCTTCATCTCTGACTCGAGTTCCCATGTCGATTCTTTCGCCACATGGTTCCTCCAGAGTACGCGAACGAGAGGGATTTCCCAATTTCGAAGCAGCTTATCCTTGCATTCTAAAATTTGAACTGGCTCTTCAACATAGGATAAGTCAGACTTCAGCTCCAGCTGGCTAAGATCCACCACGTGGCTAGGGTCGTGCACGTACTTCTGCAGCTGGGAGACGTAGAAGACATTGTGTACACCTTCAAGCACCGGTAGTAGGGCAATCCTATAGGCTACTGGGGTGACCCTCTCGAGTATTTCGAATGGCCTAACGAATCTTGGACTCAACTTTTCCTTTGCATCGAACTGGATAACTCCTCGCATGGGCGACACCTTCAGGAACACATGATCGCCCACCTGGAACTCAAGCGGTCTTCGATGGGTGTCGGCGTAGCTCTTTTGCTGACTCTCTGTAATCTTCAGTCTATTCCGAATTAGCTTGACCTTGTCCATAGTCTGTTCCACCAGCTCCGAGCCGAGTATCTGTCGTTCCCCGACTTCATCCCAGCAAATGGGCGATCTGCACTTCCGGCCGTATAAAGCTTCATACGGTGCCATTTGGATGCTGGACTGGTAGCTATTGTTGTATGCAAATTTTGCCAACGATAGGTGGACGTCCCAGCTTGATTTGAAGTCAATTGTGCAGAGTCGCAGCATGTCTTCGAGAATCTGATTAACGCGCTCCGTTTGGCCGTCGGTCTGAGGATGGTAAGCTGAGCTGAACTGCAACTTGGTACCCAGCGTCGACTAAAGGCTACTCCAGAATCGTGACATGAACCGTAAATCTCGATCAGAGACGATTGATACTAGAACTCCGTGCAGTCGTATTATTTCGTCAATATAAATCTGTACCAGGAGATCAACGCTCCAAGTAACTTTGATAGCAATAAAGTGCGCTGACTTGGTTAATCGATTGACGATGACCCAGATGGTGTCATTCCCCTATGGTGTCTTCGGCAGGCCAACAATAAAGTCCATAGTGACGTGATCCTATTTCTACTCTGGAATTGCGAGGTTCTACATCTTCCCACCTGGTCGCTGATGCTCAGCTTTCACCTGCTGACAGGCCATGCATTGTAACACGAAGAGCGCCACATCTCTCTTCATCTTGTGCCACCAGAAGGTCGTGTGGAGGTCCTTATACATCTTGGTACTACCTGGATGCAAGATATATTTCGCATAATGCGCCTCTGACATTATCTCCTTTCGTAGTTCTGAGTCATCCAGAACACATAGTCGGCCCTTCAATCTCAGCATGCCGGTCTTATCTTTTGCAAAGTCGGTCGTACTACCTGTTGAAATTCGCTCGCACATTTTCTTCAGGTACAAATCATCCTTCTGAGCGGTCATGATCTTTTCCAGCAAACTCGTCTCTAACTGCAACTGCACTAACCGTACATCCTGAAACGAACCCGGAGGTCGATACCAATTTCTTCTAAATCTTGCAGTAGTCTGCGGTTGATGGATAGTGAGGCATGATATTTTCGACTCAGAGCGTCCGCCACAACATTTCCTTTGCCCGGAGTGTATTCGATCGTCAAGTCATAGTCTTTGATCAGTTCGAGCCAGCGCCTCTGTCGCAAGTTCAATTCCTTCTGGGTGAAGAGATACTTGAGGCTCTTGTGGTCGGTATAGATCGCACACGCCATGCCATATAGATAGTGATGCTACAATTTCAATGCAAACACGATCGCCGCTAACTCCAAGTCGTACGTAGGATAGTTATTCTCGTGCGGCCTCAACTATCTGGAGGCGAAGGATATCACCTTGTTTCGCTGCATGAGCACACATCCCAAGTCCTGGCCTAAAGCATCGCTGAATATCTGAAAACCCTTTGGCCCATCCGAAAGTACGAGTATATGGGCCGAAATTAGTCGCTGTTTTAGCTCCTGGAAGGAAGCTTCACAGTCATTCGACCACTCATACGCGACTCCCTTTTGAGTGAGGCGAGTCAGTGGAGATGCAATCTTCACGAAGTCTTTCATGAAGCGTCGATAGTATCCTGCCAAACAAAGAAAGCTTCAAATCTCACTAGCAAACGCATGCCGCTTCCAACCAACAACAACTTCCACTTTCTTCGGATTGACTGCAATACCTTTGGACGAAATGATGTGACCAAGAAAGGATACGCTGCTTAGCCAAAATTCGCACTTACTCTGCTTTGCATATAACTCATTTTCTCGAAGTATCTGGAGCACGGCCCGAAGATATTCTGCCCTGTCCTTCGAGTAGACGAGAATATTGTCAATAAAGACTACCATAAATTTATCAAGAAAGGATCAAAATACCTGATTCATTAGGTCCATGAAGGCGGCAGAGGCGTCCGTCAGGCCGAATGGCATCACCAGGAACTCGTAGTGGTCGTACCGAGTACAAAAGGCTAACTTTTGTATGTCGTCTGACTTGATCTTGAGTTGGTGATAGCCCAAACGGAGATCAATCTTCGAAAATACCGAGGCGCCTTGCAGCTGATCGAACAAGTCGTCTATACGGGGCAAAGGATACTTGTTTCGGATGTTGGCCTTGTTCAGCTCTTGGTAATCGACGCACAGACGCATAGTGTAACACCCAGTTTCCCAAATGAGGGTAATTTTGAAATTTTGTAATTATAATTATTATTTATTGATATTTATTTCATATTATAATTTTTGGTAATTTTTTAATCATTTTAAAACTATTTAAATTATGACTTATGATTTTGGTGTTTGGCTAGTGTAACCTTGGAGACTGTTGACCTAGAGCCTAGCTATGTGATTAGGATGTTTAATTAGTACATTTTAGCCTAGAGGGTATTTTGGTCATTTTAGGATTTATTTGAAATTATTATGATTTATGGGAATTTGTGTGAATTTATTTCTAATTAAATATTGCTATGTGCTATATTAGTCTTAGGTCTAGATTGGGCCTAACCTAGAAGTTAGACTTAACCAATAAGCTAAGTTGGACTTGGTGATTTTAGTCATGACTAGAATATTCTCTTAGTTATCTAATTAGAGGTTTTAGTTGGAAAGAAATTGATATAGCAAAGGGGCCTTTTGGTAGAGAGACTTGAAACTAGCCAAGAAGCCCATGGCCCATCAAACCCAACTAAACCCTAACCCTAACCCACTATGTCTAGCCATCTAGGGAATCCCACCCCTATTTAATGCCTCCTTCATTTAGGGTTAGCCTCCCTTGGAAATAGATCTCAAGTTTAGAAGGAGGTAAATCCCCACTTTAGAAATTCCTAGTAAATCCATTTTAATTTCTTTTTAATTCAATCAAATTGCATTAGATCCTAATTCTAGTGTTCTTACTATTCATGGAGGATAATCTCAGCCTTGGGGCAATTTGGAGGAGCTAGCTAGCAAGAAGAACCATCCCCTTTTGAAGCTTTTCATTAGAATTTCAACATATAGGCAACTTCCTATTCCTTCCATAGATTTTCGATTTCTTTGCATGAATAGGAAGACCTAGGAGCCCTCTCTCTGTTGGTATAGGCATTGTTAGGTTTCGTGTCCAATACGTGTCCGTATCGGACACGTATCAGGCCATGTTTGTATGTGTTTAAGGAAATGCCCCAAAGGGCATTTCCATCGATTTTTTGAAATATATTTGATTGGAAAAATAGGTTTTAAGGTTGCTTATGGATTTCTTGTGTCGTGATATGATTTTCATGTCGTGTCGGGGCACGGGGGATACGAGTATACGCGGGTGCACACACGCGTGCAAGCGCGATTGGCTCCCCTGCTACCACGTGTTTCGTGTGCCCTGTACACAAAACTTAGACATGCCAAAATTGGCATGGACACGGGGGCAGTGTCTGCGCACACTCCCCTAAAGTTTCAGTACACCTCGATTTGTGTCGGACACGAAATCGAGGCTGTACTGGTCACACACTACACTGTTCCGTGCAAAAAATCGTGCCTGATACGCACGTGTAACTCAGACACGACACGACTTGGACACATATCAGGACCCTAGGCACTTAGCCCTACCCTAGACGCACCCCCTTGCACGAGCACGAGATCTAATTCGTGTCGTGTCCTAGACTCTCTGGAACACGTGCACGACGCTGTGCTGTTTGGTTGAGTCTGTGTGTGCTCGATTGGGTTTTCCTTGGTTTGGACACGTCTATGTCCTCGTCGTGGGACACATTTACACTATATGGCATGTATAAACACCCTAACATAATTACCAACCCTTAGCCTCTAATACTAATGAGCTTTGAATTGAATTTGGGGAGTATCCCATTCTCGACTGATACGAGTGTGCAGTTCTTAAATTCCTGAATCTAATTCCATTTGTTATTTGTTTAATTAATGATTAATTGCCATATTAGACATTGCATTGGTTTTGATAATGTAATGGATACATTAGGTTTTGGGTTAAGGGTTAGATATTTATGCACTAACTTAATGTATGCAATAACTGATTTCTTCTCACTAATATCCTGATATCCTTCAATGAATCATTTTTGATTTCTTTTCAAGTTCTTCAAAAACCAATTTTAAATGATCAATTTACATGTTTTTACACATGTTAATATGGCTGGATGTGTATGGGGATGTGGGTTTGTGTTGGTGTTAAGTCTTGGTTCTTGAAATCGATTTTTGAATGTTAATTTGATACTTGTAGTAAGCTGTGAATTGCTCCCTGATTTTCTGAGAATAGATTAAGAAATTGTTTCTGATTCATTTTTGTACTGAATACCTGTGTTTGGATTTTTCATGCCTAATTGATATTCGAGTAAAACCTGAGAATGAAGGCTTGTAAACCTGAGATGGGTTTCAATCCTTCATGGACTAATTTCCTTTTATTTTCGAATCAACGACCTGAGATTAGTTCTCTCTTCACTGTAAATGAATGGCTCTTTTACTGTAAGTTGATTAGGAGGAATGTTTAGTTTCAATTCCTTTCATGAACTGATACCTTTTTTTTCACAATGTCTCTTTAATTTTCAAAAACCTGAGAACTTGGATTGGGATGGCATGGGCTGTCATTGCACATCTGAGTTTTCACCCATTGCCTTTCAAACTGAAACATAGTGCACTATTCTATTTACACATTGATTTTCTTTCATTGTTTCTTCCAATTGATTCTTTTCGAAATAGACTTTTTGGGTTGTAATGGGATATTGACATTTTGATTGGTTTTCAAATAACTGATGCATGTGTTTCAAATTTCCTGAACTCTTGATTTCCTGTTAGTGTAGTTCTTCACTGATTTCCCTTCCTTCTCAAAAACTGTGGACTGAGTTATGTGATTTCCTATCTCCATTCAACTGTTAACTGTAAACTATTTTAAACTGATAACTGAAATGGTTTCCCTTCCATAAAAACTGAGAATGGCTTTCAAAACCTGAGATTCAATTGTTAAACTAAGATTGTATGGACTGGTTAATTGGTTCACTGATTTTCTTGTTTCTTACTATTTTGCTGAACTTTCTCTTCACATGCCATTGTTTTCAATGATTAAATTCATATGCATTAGACTTGATTTGAATGAATGTTGATATACTGATTTCCTTTCCTTTTTGAAATTTGAATTAGAATGTTCCTATTAAACTGGATTTGGTTTCTTGTTATGAACTGGAATTTCATATTGATCCCAAGTTACACACACTCACTGTCCCATTCCAGTACTCACTGATTTCAGGATCACCTGCACACCTAAGTGTCACATGCCTCACCCACACAGGTTGCCATTCCTATTTTTCTATTCCTCTTTTTTCCTATTTTGTCTCACTCACACACACACATTAATATGCACCAGGTTTACTCCCTCACACTTTCTTTCTCTTGACACTCACCCTCATGTATCACCACACTCCTTGACACTAGCACACACACATGCTTCACTGTTTTTCACTCACACTCATGTCTCATGTTACACACACACACACACTAATGTGTATCACACATGTTTCCTCTCACATACCCTTGACACACAAACATTCACTTCTCATGCATATTTGTATATGTGTGATATACTATAGATAACCTATATGTTATGATTTCTTATATTAGTTATATTAATATTATAAATTATGTATTATTTTAGATATATAATAGCCTTGTGTAGGTGTGTTGTAGGTTGGTTTAGACTTGGTTTAGACTTGGCTTAGCCTATGGCCCAGTCTCTTAGCCTATGGCCTATGGTTGTGCATGCTTATCAGTGTAGAGTCTAGCTTGGACTTGTTTAGTCTAGATAGACTTAGAATTGCCTTGTTAGCCTAGTATAGACTAGTTTGACTTAGGTTTGACTTGGTTGACCTAGTTTGACTTCTAGGGTTGACCAGAGTTGACTAAGAGTTGACTTTGGTCTAGATTGACCTAGATTCATGTAGTATGCATCGTAGTGCATCTTATTACTATTTTGGACTTGTTGTGACTTATGCTGTTGTAATATGAGCCAGACACCACTCCTCGGACAGTACATTTTAGTTGGACACTCAGATACAGGCGAGTACATTCTCTGATCATTTCATATCCTGCTTAGAATTATTTCCTGCATTAAATTACTTTACTTGATACTGTCACGTTGGTCACACGGATTAGTACTATATGGATTCTTTCTTGAGATGTTATCCTTAGGGAGCATCGGGTACTCTATCTTCTGTGCGTTTCACTTACATGGCATATCACTATGCTTCGTTGGTTCTTTGATCACTTGTGACATATACTCTTATGATTACAGAGTCTTCCTGGAATCCTTATCCCATTTATTGGGTCTCTCAGAATCCCTATTTATGGGACTACTATGTACCACCCTTCGGGGGCTGTTACATGGAATCATAACATAACCTGGTTGGATCCTTGTGTACTGGTTAGGGGTATGGAGGAGTAGAAGTAGACATGTGAATAATACCCAAGTAGTATCTCATCAGAATCATTCCGTAGTGTCTTATCAGAATCTCCTATGCCATTTACATGTCTATATTGTACTCTGACTCACTAGCCACTGTTAGTTCTTTACTTATAGTAAATATTTCTATTACAGTTCTCTCTCTCTGTTTACATACTATATTTCTTCAGTGTCTATATCTTACTTTACTGTATGATTATATTTTTTAACCTGCTATGAACTGTTGAGATGTATTGTGCTCGCTCCTGTCCTGACTGGACCTGTTAAAATTTTTACAGAGGACGAGGAGGCCTGCTTAGACACTTTCTATGGGACAGCCTTAGAGGACACTTACGATCCGGACTTCCAGTTGGTAGTAGTAGAGACAGTTGCTCCATAGTTAGTTTACCTTATTTCATAGTATTTGGAGTTGAGTTGTATATGTATTTGGGATCTGTATCATGTCTGGATGTTGTGGAGTTATTATAGACACTTAGCTCTCTCTCCACTGTATTTCTGTGGATTTGGATCTTGCATCTTTTATTATCCATCTATCTTCCTTTTATGTTCTACCTTAGCTGTGATTGAGTTATATTTCTGTTATGTCACCTCCATTCGGGGAGTATAAACTGCTTGGTATTATATTGCTAGATGTATGTTGACCTAGGACAGCGTTCTACCGCAGACACTGCGGCGTAGACTGGGCGTTGTTACGCTCTCGTACTCTCACAGTGGGTGCGGGTTGTGACATATTTTTAGTGGTGGCCCATGCAGGTCAAGTTTATGTAGTGGTATTTGAACTAGAGTATCACTACAGCCTGCAGTAGGATTAGGATATATATATTTTAAAGGTACTCAATCATAGTTAGGATTCCTTGAGAGATTCCTGGGACGACCCTTGAGAATCTTATTTAAACTTCAATTTGAATCTTTTCCCTTGTTTTGTAGCTCTCACTCCTTGATTATTGAATTTGATTTTTTGTCAGATCGTTGTTGATTTTGATTTTCCTATCGAGATGAATTTTAAGGCCTGAGTTACGATATTTTATGATAACACATATTGACGGGAATACAGGGATGGTAAAACGTCTACATGATTATGGAACCTGTAGTTTGTCGCAGCCATATTAGCTGACGTAGCAGAAACATGGAGACCTGGCTTTGGATGTACGTATCTTGGTTATGAGATTTGGAATTTCTCGCAGCTATACTAGTCGGCATAGCGAGATTTCCAGACGACATGATTGTAGAGGTGCATACCCTAGTTATGGAATCTATAGTTTATCGCAACCTTGCTTACTGGCATGGCGAGGACTCCGAGTAACATAATTTTGGATAGACGCATATGGTTATCAGATTGTATCTTGAGAAGGTTTTTAAATATATCATCTCTATCGTACCCCTCTATTATTATAAATTATTTTTCCAGCATAAAATAATTTAGGAGTAGGGATATTTTAGCTTTATAGAGCTAATGCGTATGTAGTTCCTTCTTAGTGTGACGATTGATGACTTGTGATTAGGCCCTTATCTTAGGAATGATAGTATAGCCTGGCTTTTAAAAATAGTAATTCTTGTAGCTGGTTCTCCTTTGTTTATATTTACTAGTTTTTTTATGGAATGATAGACTGCCTTACAGCCTTGATGATTGATTTATATTTTCTTTTTTTTCCTTTCAGTATGGCACCCATGACCCGAGCCCGTCGCCTGAGAGCAGCTGCAGCTACTGAGAGTGTGCCTCTACCTCCTACTGTTCAGGAGGTAGTGATCCCTCTATCTGATCAGGGGGTGGTGGCACCTCCTGCCCTTGAGGAGGTGGTGGTAGCCTCGCCAGAGAGTCTTCCTTCATCTTCTGTCGTTCAGGAGAGAGCTGCAGATTTGCCTGAGATCGAGAGGCCTTCCCTACCCTTTGTACTCTATAGAGTACCACCCGGAGGTTTGTTACTTGACACAGCCCAGGTGTTTGGATTTTTCTAAAAAAGGTTAATGGAGTCACAGAGAGTTCATGAGGAGGCCATGAGGGAGCAAATCCAGAGGTTGCTACGTCTGCGGGACTCTGTGCTTCCTGGAGGAGAGCCTAGCTCCAAGAGGGTGAGGAGCAGTACCCAGTCCTACCCATAGTTTGAGGAGTACCCATATATCCAGCCTATATCATCATACCCAGCCCAGTCTCCTGTCCAACAGAGGCCAGCTGAGCCAGAGCCTATCTATGCCTACTGCAAGAAGTCTGGACACAAGTGGAACAACTGTAGAAAGAGACTAGGACTGTGCCTATTCTGTGGTTCAGCTGCACACTGGGTGCAACACTGCCCTGATATATCTGCCCCAACCAGGGCCCTGCTTCCAGGAAGGAGTTCTGGTTCTCAGACCAAGCTGGAGGTGAGTTTTACCTAACCTTAGTATCCCTTTTGTGAATATTTGATGCATCCCTTGTTTGTAGGTTTTGATACTTTGTGATTGCCTAGTACTGTAGCATGGTTGGTATAACTAGATGAGACCCCAGACTGATATTGCATGCCATAACCCCATGGGTTACACTTTTTAACAGTATGATTTAAATAGGTATCTGAGACTATGATTGCTGGGGGCTTAACCTAGAAGGGGTGTGATCACCTTAAATTTCGAGGATGAAATTTTTATAAGGTGGGTAGGATTGTAACACCCAGTTTTCCAAATGAGGGTAATTTTGAAATTTTGTAATTATAATTATTATTTATTGATATTTATTTCATATTATAATTTTTGGTAATTTTTTAATTATTTTTAAACTATTTAAATCATGACTTATGATTTTGGTGTTTGGCTAGTGTAACCTTGGAGACTGTTGACCTAGAGCCTAGCTATGTGATTAGGATGTTTAATTAGTACATTTTAGCCTAGAGGGTATTTTGATCATTTTAGGATTTATTTGAAATTATTATAATTTATGGGAATTTGTGTGAATTTATTTCTAATTAAATATTGCTATGTGCTATGTTAGTCTTAGGTCTAGATTGGACCTAACCTAGAAGTTAGACTTAACCAATAAGCTAAGTTGGACTTGGTGATTTTAGTCATGACTAGAATATTCTCTTAGTTATCTAATTAGAGGTTTTAGTTGGAGAGAAATTGATATAGCAAAGGGGTCTTTGGTAGAGAGACTTGAAACTAGCCAAGAAGCCCATGGCCCATCAAACCCAACTAAACCCTAACCTTAACCCACTATGTCCAGCCATCTAGGGAACCCCACCCCTATTTAATGCCTCCTTTATTTAGGGTTAGCCTCCCTTGGAAATAGATCTCAAGTTTAGAAGGAGGTAAATCCCCAACTTTAGAAATTTCTAGTAAATCCATTTTAATTCCTTTTTAATTCAATCAAATTGCATTAGATCCTAATTCTAGTGTTCTTGCTGTTCATGGAGGATAATCCCAGCCTTGGGGCAATTTGGAGGAGCTAGCTAGCAAGAAGAACCATCCCCTTTTGAAGCTTTTTATTGGAATTTCAACATATAGGTAACTTCCTATTCCTTTCATAGATTTTCGATTTCTTTGCATGAATAGAAAGCCCTAGGTGCCCTCTATCTGTTGGTATAGGCATTGTTAGGTTTCGTGTTCAATACGTGTCCGTATCGGACATGTATCAGGCCACGTTTGTATGTGTTTGAGGAAATGCCCCAAAGGGCATTTCCATCGATTTTCTGAAATGTATTTGATTGGAAAAATAGGTTTTAAGGTTGCTTATGGATTTCTTGTGTGGTGATGTGATTTTCGTGTCGTGTTGGGGCACGAGGGATATGAGTACACGCGGGTGCACACACGTGTGCGAGCGCGGTTGGCTCCCCTGCTACCACGTATCTCGTGCGCCCTGTACACGACACTTGGACACGCCAAAATTGGCATGGACACTGCGCACACTCCCCCAAAGTTTTAGTACACCTCGATTTATGTCGGACACGAAATCGAGGCTGCACTGGTCACACACTGCACTGTTTCGCGCAAAAAATTGCGTCTGATACGCACGTGTAACTCAGACACGACACGACTTGGACACATATCAGGACCCTAGGCACTTAGTCCTACCCTAGGCGCACCCCCTTGTACGAGCACGAGATCTAATTTGTGTCGTGTCGTGTCCTAGACTCTCTGGAACACGTACACGACGCTGTACTGTTTGGTTGAGTCTGTGTGTGCTCGATTGGGTTTTTCTTGGTTTGGACACGTCTGTGTCCTTGTGGTGGGACACATTTACACTATATGGCATTTGTAAACACCCTAACATAATTACCAACCCTTAGCCTCTAATACTAATGAGCTTTGAATTGAATTTGGGGAGTATCCCATTCTCGACTGATACGAGTGTGCAGTTCTTAAATTCCTGAATCCAATTCCATTTGTTATTTGTTTAATTAATGATTAATTGCCATATTGGACATTGCATTAGTTTTGATAATGTAATGGATACATTAGGTTTTGGGTTAAGGGTTAGATGTTTATGCACTAACTTAATGTATGCAATAACTGATTTCTTCTCACTAATATCCTGATATCCTTCAATGAATCATTTCTTATTTCTTTTCAAGTTCTTCAAAAACCAATTTTAAATGATCAATTTACATGTTTTTACACATGTTAATATGGCTGGATGTGTATGGGGATGTGGGGTTTATGTTGGTGTTAAGTCTTGGTTCTCGAAATCGATTTTTGAATGTTAATTTGATACTTGTAGTAAGCTGTGAATTGCTCCCTGATTTTCTGAGAATAGATTAGGAAATTGATTCTGATTCATTTTTGTACTGAATACCTTTGTTTGGATTTTTCATGCCTAATTGATATTCGAGTAAAACCTGAGAATGAAGGCTTGTAAACCTGCGATGGGTTTCAATCCTTCATGGACTAATTTCCTTTCATTTTCGAATCAAAGACCTGAGATTAGTTCTCTCTTCATTGTGAATGAATGGCTCTTTTACTGTAAGTTGATTAGGAGGAATGTTTAGTTTTAATTCCTTTCATGAATTGATACCTTTTTTTCTCACAATGTCTCTTTAACTTTCAAAAACCTGAGAACTTGGATTGGGATGGCATGGGCTGTCATTGCACATCTGAGTTTTCACCCATTGCCTTTCAAACTGAAACATAGTGCACTGTTCTGTTTACACATTGATTTTCTTTCATTGTTTCTTCCAATTGATTCTTTTCAAAATGGACTTTTTGGGTTGTAATGGGATATTGACATTTTGATTGGTTTTCAAATAAATGATGCATGTGTTTCAAATTTCCTGAACTCTTGATTTCCTGTTAGTGTAGTTCTTCACTGATTTCCCTTCCTTCTTAAAAACTGTGGACTGAGTTATGTGATTTCCTATCTTCATTCAACTGTTAACTGTAAACTATTTTAAACTGATAATTGAAATGGTTTCCCTTCCATAAAAACTGAGAATGGCTTTCAAAACCTGAAATTCAATTGTTAAACTAAGATTGTATGGACTTGTTAATTGGTTCACTGATTTCCTTGTTTCTTACTGTTTTCCTGAACTTTCTCTTCACATGCCATTGTTTTCAATGATGAAATTCATATGCATTAGACTTGATTTGAATGAATGTTAATATACTGCTTTCCTTTCCTTTTCGAAATCTGAATTAGAATGTCCTATTAAACTGGATTTGGTTTCCTGTTATGAACTGGAATTTCATATTGATCCCAGGTTACACACACTCACTGTCCCATTCCAGTACTCACTGATTTCAAGATCACTTGTACACCCAAGTGTCACATGCCTCTGTTTTCCATATATAAATTCATTTTATTTATTGTGTTTCTGGGAAAATTACAACTATAGGAATCCGATCTAGAAGACGATCGCTTTATCCCTTGGACGATGCGAAGAAGAAAAGCTCTCAAGAATTCGACAGCAATTTAGATATCTGTGTATCTGTACAATAAATGAGAAAAGAACCCTATTTATAGAGTCAAAAATAACTGAAAAGATAACTGTCTTCACAACCTGTGCATAGCTGATAATCATGCAGGACTCAAACATACACAAGGTTAATGAGCAGTTACTGGACGTGGGCTGTAACTGTTGGACACATGGCATTCATGCATGAGTCGTGTGCAAGTTACTGGGCACACATATAAGAGATCTGTGGCATGTCTGCCACGTACTCCAATTTGAGATGAAATCCACGCCAACTGGTTGAGGATGAAATCCACGCAGACTTGGGGAAGGAACATAGAAGTTCAAAATACACGCAGACTTGAGTCAGAACTGCCAGCTGTCTTGATTCGACGTGCCTCGACTGACACAAAATCTCTGACATTGATTGCCTTGTTAGTCACATTAAATGACAATATGCTCTTTTGGTACGCCAACTTGATGAAGGCTGAATCTTGTTGAGGAAGATTTCGAAAGTCACACAATAGTCGGCTGAGATCTCTCGAGTTCCATGCATATGTGGCATACGAGGAGACATTCTTTGACTGTCGTGCTGTCAGTCATAATGACACTCTGACAAATGATGAGCTATCTCTGCGTACCATTTTAACTCTGCATATATTTTGAGGAAACAGTCTGATAGAACTCAGCGTGTATTTTTAGACATTGTCTTGATCAACTCAGCGTGACTTTCATTTTTGAGGCCTACAAAACCCCCTTCAAAGTTTTCGTAAAATGATAAATTATTTCGAAATACTTTGAAATCGAGATGATAAAATGAATTTAGTCACGCTTGTTGACACAAAGTCACAGTCAACCAAATATTGACAACATTGACTAAATAATATCTGTATTAATTCAATACGACACACGACGTCTGCATCCAGTTCAAGACAGACGACAGCTCAGTCTCCGGCTCTCAGTTATTTTCGAGTCTGTATTTTTACAAATTCATTGAGTCTAGACTTGTGTACTCTGAGTCATGCTGAGCTCTTGAAAATTAGTTTATAGCCTACCCAAAATCCCAAGCTCCACTAAACCAAACACTGCCCAAAAGTCCCCTTTGAACCACTCTGTGCTCTGGAGACAGAGTTCGGGTCGAACTCTGCCTCCACACAGAGTTCGGGCCGAACTCTGTCCCCTAAAAATCAGGAACCCTAATTTTAGGGTTAGCTGGTTGCTAGTTGTCCGACGGCCAAATATTTGAAATTTCCTACCCGAATTCTGGCCGAATTCTGCCTATAAAAACACTATAAATAGGGCATAAATTCTCTCATTTCAAATCATCCAATCTTCTCTTCTCTCTTATAAGCTCAAATAAGCCATACCTTTCCCATCTACTAGCCACAAGCCTCCTAAGTTTCGAGTGCTCAGCATCTCTCAGTTAGGATTCTTGTACAAGAGTTGAAGAAGTCGCTTGGACAATTCCAAGCAATCACCACTGCGATTCTCTGTAAGAAGTTGACGTGCTCTTCTGAAGTAAAGGCACGGGTTGTAAGCTACTATTTCACAAATAGTAGATTTAATCCTGAGCTAGAGTTCTCAGGCCTGGACTAGTCCTCCACGAGGGAAACCAGGTTAAAATCGCTGTGTTTGCGTATGCTTTCTTGTCTTTCATTTACATTCCGCATTTTACTCTGATTATTCATTGTTCGTGAAAGAGTTATTTTTAATTGGTCATTTTCTATATAAACTCTATTCACCCCCCTCTAGAGTTGCCAAACTGTTCTTCAATTGGTATCAAAGCTCTGTTCTCTTTATAAGGACTAACATCCTAAGAGCTGATCCATGGCAACCACACAATCCTTGATTTCCAATCATGGTGAAGGTCAGTCCACTCATAGGCCTCCCCTATTTGATGGAACTAACTATACATATTGGAAAACAAGGATGAGTTTCTATCTTAAGTCTCTAGACTTTGACCTGTGGACTGTCGTCACTGACGGTTACAAAAAGCCCGTCAGAATAGTTATCGATGGTAACCTCATTGAGAAACCACACGACAAATATTCTGTCGAGGAGAAGAAACAGGCAAGTCTAGATGCTAGGGCTATTAATGCTTTATTCTGTAATATAGACAGGAATGAGTTCAACAGGGTCTCTACATGCACCACTGCTCATGAAGTATGGAAACTTCTAGAAGTGACGCATGAAGGAACCACACAAGTCAAGGAATCTAAAATAAGCCGTCTCACTCAAGAATACGAAGCTTTCAAGATGAAGCCAAATGAGACGATCACTCAAATGTTTACAAGATTCCTCGACATCATCAATCCTCTATCCTCGCTTGGTAAGCAGTACTCAAACCACGAGAAGATTCGTAAGCTACTTAGAGGGTTACCAAAGGTGTGGAACCCCAAGGTGACAGCCATCATAGAAGGGAACGATCTCACAACAATGTCTATGGAGACCTTGATGGGTAAGCTCATGACTCACGAGCTTGACCTCAAGGACTTTGAAGAGCCTGCTCCGAAGACTAGAGAGATCGCACTCAAAGCTCATCGACGAAGGGCTGATCACGATGAGACCGAAGACGACAACTCAGATGATGAAGACCAAGCTCTCATGGTTCACAACTTCAAGAAATTCCTTCGCTTCAATCGAAGAAATAAGGAACCAGAAGAAGACGATAAAGAAGAGCCAACCTGCTATGGTTGCAAAAAGACTGGACATGTCCAAAAAGACTGTCCATTCTTGAAGAAGAGCAACCGCTATGAGAAGCCCTACAAGAAGAACTCATCAAAGAAGTATGCCAACACAAGCATTTGGCATGAAAGTGAAGCAAGTGACTCCGAAGAAGAAAAGGAGTCTCCTCAAGATAAAGCAAATGTGTGCCTAATGGCAACTTCCAACAAGGTATCAAACGAAACTTTAGATGATTTTTCTTTTGATGAACTTGGCGATGCCTTCACTGATTTACTCGATGATCACAAAAAGGTCATCAGTAAATACAAACATGCCAAGGACAAAATCAAAAGGCTTGAAGACGAGATACAAAGAATTTTTTTACTACTTGATAATGTTAGAGACACGTCATCCACGGATGTCACAAATGAAGTATCCAAGCTTAAAATAAGCTTACATGATGCTGAAGCACGTATTGAGCAACAAACTCACGAAATCACTACTCTCAACACGTTGCTTGCTGAAGAAAAGAGTAGACACAAGATATCCATGACTAAGATATATGGCTTAAATATTAAGGTTGATGAACTGCAAGCGGTTTCTAAGAGATTAGAAACCAAATTGGGAAAACAGGTTGCTCAACCGCAAACCCAATCACATGGGCACAACACCACTCATGCTAGTCAACCACGTCACTCACATGCATCACGTAATCATGCTTTTATATACACTAACTTTCACAAAACACACAAACCACGTGCACATAAGAATACTCCTCATACTTATCATGCTGCACAAAGACACAATCAACACCATTCTACATATAGAAATCAGCACCATACCATGCCATATAGACAATATCAGCATGCCATGCATCATAGATAATATCACCATACCATGCCACATAGACACCATCACCATGCCACTCACTCTATGCATAATCATCATCACCATGCTAACTCTTCACATCATGTCCATCCACATCCTGTTGCTTATAGATATTATTCTCATGCTTCTAGTATAAATAAAAATGCTGTCTGTACTTATTGTGGATCACATGGACACATTTCACCACAATGTAGAGTTAGAAGACTGGTAGACAAAAAGATATATGCATGGTTTCCGAAAACTAACTCTTCAGGACCCTCAAGAACTTGGGTACCAAAGGTCACATCTACTCTTGATGTAGATGGACCTTCCCTCCTCAACTGAGAGTAAGTGGATTCTCGATAGTGGATGCTCGCGTCATATGACAGGAGACGCAAATCTATTCGCATCACTATCGATGAAGAGAGAAGGATACGTATCCTTCGGTAACAATCTCAAAGGGCACATAATAGGTAATGGTATCATTGGTCATCCTCCTTCTCCTGTAATAAAGGATGTCTGCCTAGTGACCGAGTTAAAGCATAACCTGCTCAGCATTAGTCATCTTGCTGATCATGGATATGATATTAACTTTGGACAAAACAATTGCTACATCTATGATAGGTCAACGGGAGACATTGCTTTTGAAGGGAAAAGAGAGGACAACATCTATATTTTCTATCTTTCTATAAATACTAACAATGCAGGTAGATGTTTATATGCCCACAAAGACGAACGACTACTTTGGCACCAGCGTCTTGGATACTATATCCAGGCTATCGACCAAGAAGCTAGTGAGAGGATTGCCAGACATCACATTCAAAAAGGACACGGTATGTGCCGAATGTGAACTAAACAAGGCAACCAAATCCTCATTTCATTCCATCAACTCTGTAAGTACTACTAGACCCCTGCAATTACTTCATATGGATTTATTTGGTCCTAGTAGAATAGTTAGTCTTGGTGGCAAGCTCTATGCATTTGTGATTATTGATGATTTTTCAAGATTTACTTGGGTTTTCTTTCTCGCAAATAAGAGCGATGCTATTTCTGTTTTCAAAGTTTTTGTAAAGAAAGTTCAAAACAAAAAAGGCTACATGATTACTCGAATCCGAAGTGATCATGGAGGCGAATTCGTAAATTCTGATTTTGAAAATTTTGTAATACAAATGGTTTTGATCATAAATTTTCTTGTCCAAGAACTCCTCAACAAAATGGTGTTGTGGAGCGGAAGAATAGGACTCTTGGCGATATGGCTAGAGTCATGTTGAATAAATTTTTACTTCCGAAATACTTTTGGGCAGAGGCTGTAAGTACAGCATGCCACATTTTAAATAGGGTGCTTATTCGTCCCATTACGAAGAAAACACCCTATGAGCTTTGGTTTGGAAGAACCCCCAATGTTTCTTACTTTAAAGTTTTTGGTTGTAGATATTTTATCCTTAACACCAAAGACAACTTAGGCAAATTTGATGCCAAAGCTGACGATGGTATCTTTCTTGGTTATGCCGCCAAGAGTAAGGGATATAGAGTTTTTAATAAACGCTCACTAATTGTGGAAGAGTCAACAAATGTGACTTTTGATGAAGATAACAGTACAGCAAGTACTCTTGATGATGACGTTGAGCCATCAACTTCTACTCCAATGAATACTTCAACCGAAACTGATTCTCTGGAGGGTTTGCCTAAGAAATTTTCTTTCAAACCTTCTCATCCAGAAAATTTAGTTATAAGTGAAGCTTCACGTGGAGTAACTACTAGATCATCACTAAGAGACTCTGTTGCTAGCACTGCCTTCATTTCACAAGTAGAGCCTAAAAATATTTCTGAAGCTTTTAATGATGAATTTTGGATTTCTGCTATGCAAGAAGAACTCAACCAATTTGAGAGAAGCCAAGTGTGGGAATTAGTTCCTAGACCGGCTAATCACTCAATAATTGGTACTAAATGGGTATTTAGAAACAAAGTGAATGAAGATGGTTCAGTCACACGTAACAAAGCTCGTCTAGTAGCTCAAGGATACAACCAAGAGGAAGGTATCGACTACGATGATACATATGCTCCTGTTGCTAGACTAGAATCCATTCGGATGCTTTGCGCATATGCAAATTATCAAGACTTTAAATTATTTTAAATGGATGTGAAAAGTGCTTTCCTGAATGGTTTTATTAAGGAGGAAGTTTATGTTAAACAACCCCCTGGTTTTGAAAATCATAAATTTTCCGACCACGTGTTCAAGCTAAAGAAAGCGCTTTATGGCCTTAAACAAGCCCCCAGAGCTTGGTATGAAAGGCTAAGCAGTTTCTTGCTTGAGAAAGGTTTTTCAAAAGGAAAAATTGACACTACACTATTTATAAAATCTTTTAAAGACACTATTCTATTAATTCAGATTTATGTTGATGATATCATTTTTGGGTCTACTAATGAAACCCTCTGTCAAGAATTTGCCAAGTGTATGCAGACAGAATTTGAGATGAGCATGATGGGAGAGCTCAACTACTTTCTTGGTCTGCAAGTAAAGCAAATGGCTAATGGAACTTTCATCTGTCAATCGAAGTACACCAAGGACATGCTGAAGAAGTTCGATCTTGACAACATCAAACCAATCAGCACTCCAATGGCTACTTCAACCAAACTCGAACTAGATGAGAGCGGCAAACCCGTTGATCAACATAAGTATCGAGGTATGATAGACAGCTTACTTTATTTAACTGCTAGTCGCCCCGATATCATGTTTAGTGTTTGCCTATGTGCTAGATATCAAGCGAATCCTAAGGAATCACACATGACCGCGGTTAAGCGTATCTTTCGATACCTTAAGGGTACGGTTACAGTGGGCCTATGGTATCCCAAGTCAACATCATTTGACCTCATCGGTTATTCTGATGCTGACTTCGCTGGATGCAAGGTCGATCGTAAAAGTACGAGCGGCACGTGTCATTTATTAGGAAAGGCTTTAGTCTCCTGGTTTAGCAAAAAATAGAATTCTGTCGCACTATCCACAACAGAAGCTGAATACATCGCAGCTGGGCGTTGTTGTGCACAAATTCTATGGATGAAGCAAACCCTTGAAGACTACAATCTATCTTTCATGCATATTCCTATTTTCTGTGACAATACTAGTGCCATCAATTTGACTAAGAACCCTGTCTGTCACTCACGCACTAAACACATTGAGATTAGACACCACTTTTTGCGTGATCATCAGCAAAATGGCACGGTCAACTTAGAATTTATTGACACTGATCATCAGCTAGCAGACTTCTTTACTAAGCCATTATCCGAAGAGCGCTTCAACTTCCTTTGTCGTAAACTTGGTATTTTAGATGAAGCGGTTATAGACTGAAACTCACCTGCATAAATATCGAGTATACTATGATTCTTTTATGACGAACTTGCTATGGGTACACGCCGAAAGGGCCCTTCTGACAACAAGGCGTAAAAGCCTAAGCGACACGGTGCACTAGTCCTCCGGACTACCGCTAGCTGGGATCCGGCCCCTGCAGCTAACCCATGGCAAATTAGAACTATTGAATTATAATATATTTTCTTATTTATTATATGGCTCGTTTTGATTTATTACTGCCGACACGCTATTTTCTGAGTTCATTCTGACTTAAGTGTACCTCTCTATCTATTTGGTTGGTCTCATAAATCTTTTATCCTCACTTATTGTTGTTTCTTCAACACTTAACCAATTTTTTCTATCTTCTGGCCTATTTTTAGTTCTGGACCACTAATCCAGAACTCGGGCCGAACTCTGCCTCTAACAGAGTTCGGGTCGAGTTCGGTCCCTATGTTCCAGCGTCGGGAACAGTCTCGGCCGTTGGATCATTTTAGATCATACGGTCAGAATTCCATCCGACCAAAGAAAACCTTCTCTTATATTTCGGGTTTTTCTTCTCTCTCCTTCACTATTTCCTTCTTCTCCACCTCTCCAACCTTCTTCCTTCAAACCCTAACCCTAGTTTTTGCTCAAGAGGGCTCCATTACTACTCAAAATCAAAGGAAAGGGGTTTCTCATCATTCTCTTCCACTGTTTGTTATTGATTTCAGGTATAACTCTCTCCTTCTCTCCATTTCAAGCTCTCTATTTTCCTTGCAAATGGCTCCTCGCTTGTTCAAAAGGGGGAAAAGGACTCGAACTGAGGGAGCTTCCTCTTCGAATCCTCCTCCTCCCATTGAGCAAGTTGTTGAACAACACCCCATTCATCCGTTGTTCAATCCGCCGCGTCCCAACGACCCTAATACATATAAGACCGCTTGTTTGTGTCGCTAGACGCTTCTAACGAATGGGTTAGCGACTTTCGGACTCGTCCGGTGTTCGGGGGACATCCTATCAATTTCACAATTTTTTTTCAATATGAATCTTTATTTCGTGATCTATGTTTGGATGAATTAGTTGCCTCAAACTTTGTCATTTACCATAGCGCCATCCAAATGTTTTACTGTAATTTGACTCACGATGCGACCCACATCTATTCCCGGGTTGCCGGAATTGACATTGCTTTCAATGATTCTGAGTTGGGAGGGTTTCTTGATCTTCCAGATCTTGATGTGTGGGATAAGCTTGTGGAAGCACGTCAACTTTAATTTGTTGGCGATACTTCCCTTGAAGGATTCAAGGAGGATTTATGTGCCCCTAACATAAGTCCTCGTAAACTTAAGGCCAAGCATCTCACCCCATATTTTTATGAACTTCATCGCATCATTTTCAATACTATCTTGCCAAAGGCTGGCTCCACAGATGAAGTTACTTACCTTGAAATCTCTGCGTTATATCACCTTCATTATCATATCCCCTTCAATTTTCCAAGGACTATGATGAATTGGATGATCAACTGTAGGAAGAAATCAAGAGCCTTGGTTTATCCTCTATACCTTCCTATGGTTTTTCGTGCGTTCATCATTCCTATTCATGACTGTCCGTTTTTGCCTACTCCTGCTTTCCTGTCCAAGGCACGACGCCTTCAGGCCGCCGTCGCCTCTCCTGAGACGTCTGAGCAGTCTGCTGATAAGGAGCCTGACGCCCCTCCACTCGGTCAGGATGCACCACCTCCACCTGCCACTCTTGAGTCTCTTCAGACTATGCTCCGGGATCGTTTTGCTCTTGAGGACGATCGCTGGACTCAGCAGGATTATCGTACCACTCTGCAGATGAGTGCCCTTGGGAACTCACTGCATGACATTCGGTACTCTCTGTCCCGTCATCCTACTCTGCATATCCCCATTGAGCGGGATCCAGATCGCTCGGGTCATCGCATCGACGATCCGTGGGTCATGAGGTACATGGATCCGGATGCTGCATTTATGGACCCCAGTCGCTCCTTCCTCGGTCCTTCCGACACTCCAGGACCTTCTCGTGCTCCGTGATGGAGATTGGCTCGATCTGCTGCTGCTACTGATGATGATCTTAGTTGATGCTTTTTGATTTCTAGTTATTTAGATTTGGTTTTATGTACTTGGATTTATGTACTAAACTCTGGTTGTGTGTTTGACACTTGGTTTTGTGGACGACTTTTTATGCTCATTATCGTAGTTTTATGTTATGCTAGTAAATCTTTTTGATTATTCATATACTGTTTCTTCTCTGCTTGGTGTGGTTGCATCACTATTAATTGTCTATACTGCAGTTTCTATGATATTTATTTATCTGCAGTCTATATTGCTAACTGCCAAAAGGGGAAGAACTATGTATATTTTGTTTCATTTTTGTATATCTGTGTTTGTTTGTGCTTTTGGAAGATATTATCTATCAGGCCACAGGTTCTATGTATTATTTACGGGAGAGCTATTGCTTCTAGCTCGGCACCGTTCACTGATTACGGGGGAGCTATTTTTTTTAGCTCGACATCGTTTATGGGGGAGCTTTGTTGTAATCAACTGTGTCCAGGTATGAATGTTGAAATATACATATATTATTTTGTCAATTATCAATATGGGGGAGATTGTTGACACAAAGTCACAGTCAACCAAATATTGACAACATTGACTAAATAATATCTGTATTAATTCAATACGACACACGACGTCTGCATCCAGTTCAAGACAGACGACAGCTCAGTCTCCGGCTCTCAGTTGTTTTCGAGTCTGTATTTTTACAAATTCATTGAGTCTAGACTTGTGTACTCTGAGTCATGCTGAGCTCTTGAAAATTAGTTTATAGCCTACCAAAAATCCCAAGCTCCACTAAACCAAACACTGCCCAAAAGTCCCCTTTGAACCACTCTGTGCTCTGGAGACAGAGTTCGGGCCGAACTCTGCCTCTACACAGAGTTCGGGCCGAACTCTGTCCCCTAGAAATCAGGAACCCTAATTTTAGGGTTAGCTGGTTGCTAGTTGTCCAACGGCCAAATATTTGAAATTTCCTACCCGAATTCTGCCTATAAAAACACTATAAATAGGGCATGAATTCTCTCATTTCAAATCATCCAATCTTCTCTTCTCTTCTCTCTTACAAGCTCAAATAAGCCATACCCTTCCCATCTACTAGCCACAAGCCTCCTAAGTTTCGAGTGCTCAGCATCTCTTAGTTAGGATTCTTGTGCAAGAGTTGAAGAAGTCGCTTGGACAATTCCAAGCAATCGCCACTGCGATTCTCTGTAAGAAGTTGACGTGCTCTTCTGAAGTAAAGGCACGGGTTGTAAGCTACTATTTCACAAATAGTGGATTTAATCCTGAGCTAGAGTTCTCAGGCCTGGACTAGTCCTCCACGAGGGAAACCAGGTTAAAATTGCTGTGTTTGCGTATGCTTTCTTGCCTTTCATTTACATTCTGCATTTTACTCTGATTATTCATTGTTCGTGAAAGAGTTATTTTTAATTGGTCATTTTCTATATAAACTCTATTCACCCCCCTCTAGAGTTGCCAAACTGTTCTTCAACGCTGAGATGATTTAAAGAAAGATTTCTTCCAAAATGATTGGACTGTTGGGATTCTGTGCGGTTTAGGATCCCGTACAAAGCTCCTATATCGAGGCAAATAATAACTTTGCCATTTGGAATTCTCCGTGAGCCTATAAATAAGCCATAAATCATTTCCTTCTTTCTTTACTTGCTTTAGAGAGAGAAAACCCACACACAGAAGAACTTCGTCTTCCCTGACTTCTCCTTCTCCTTCTCAGCAATGGCTCCTAAGAAGATCGACGCTCAGGCTAAGGGCAAGGCCCCTGCGACGTCTTCGCATGCCACCACTGACAGACTTCCTCGCCGTGAAGCTACGCGTCCTCCTATGCAGCGTAAGTGACAGATGAGGATACGAACTGATGAAGACGAACTGATGAAGATGAACTCCACATAGAAATCTTAGGATTCTTAAAACAATCAATTCTGAACTTTAGAAATATATCCCCCCTTCTTAGGGCAAAGGATATTAATAAAGTATGCTCCCTCTTTAGGGTCGGCCATACTTCACATCTTCGTGTTTACGAAGCTCTGTGTTTCACGCAAATGAGCATGGCTCTCATGACTCTGCGTAATTTTTCATATGTTGGCAGAGATGTCAATGTTGAATTATTCACGCAAAGTTCTGAGAGTCATCCTCTGGATAGATTAGTCTTTGATCTGTCAGCATATTTTTTTTCATTTTCACTTCCATGTGATTCTGGCAATGATGCATGACTTTTCATTCTAATCTGTCTAGACTTTGCGTGAACTAATCACATGCGTGAGTAAATCACATGCGTGTCTTTTTGATCTTTGATTCTTGCAGTGCCCACACCGAAGGCTGAGATCGTCGTGAAGAAGGAGGTGCTGCCTTTAGTCAAACTAGAAGAAGTGATACCCAAAGAAGAACTGGCACCCATCGGAAAGGAAAATACTCCTGATATTAAAGCAGCTGTAAAGGAAGAGCCCATATCTGAAGATAGTAGTACTGGGAGTTCTGACCCTCTTGCTCTGGACGAGAATATACACCCTTTATATGCAAAATGGTTGAGGGAATGGTATATGCGTCGCCGTAACTAGGCCTCGTGTTTTTTTTTCAAAAATGTCTATTTTTGATATTTCTATCTGTCTTTAATTGTAGTTTATCAATGTAATCTCTTGCTCCTTATCAGGCTGCAAAGATGATGATCTTCTATGAAAATGGAATCTTGGGAATGTAACCGATTTTGAATCAATAGAATACCTTCGCACTTTTGCTTATAATGTTTGCTCTATCTGGGAGATTTGAATATCATTATTTTGATAGACAATTTGTATGACAAATTGCTAATGTAGATAGTGAACAACAATGAATTGTCAAAAATGAACGGGTGAACCGTCAAACAGTGAGGAACGGGTGAAACCGTCAAATAGTGATGATAATGAACGGATGAAACTGTCAAATGAAAGAAATGAATCGTCAGGATAAACGAAAATGAATTATCGAGTGGTTGTAATGAATGGATGAAAAATGAATGGACGAACCATCATAATGACTGTAATGAATGGACGAACCATCGGATGAATGTAATAAATGAATGGACGAACCATCATAATGAATGTATCTTGGGAAAGATGCGTTACTTCGATCCTTGTAATCAAGTGCCTATAAATAGAGCATAACTTTGAGTGGAGAGATCAACATCATTCTTTTCTGCTCACAATGTCTTCCGAAGATATCATAAAGAAGGCTGAAGTCGCCTCCAAAATTGACGAAGGCACTAAAGAGCGTCCAACTCCACCAAAGACGGAGACGGGTGAAGGCTCGTCTGCTCCCAAGCCACTAAAGGATATCCTGGACTTCTTACTTGAACCAGGAGAAACCGAAGAAGAAGAAGCAAAGAGGCTGGCTACCTGCCAATTTCTGGTACGATCAAGCAATGATGTGCTCGATTCCTTTGCTGATTATGTATTTGATAGGGATGGTAGTGGTCCGCGTCCCAAGTTTGAGAAGGATTATAGTGACCTTCCATGATAATGTACTACTATTCATGAAATAAATTTGTTTTGATAATGGTGTATTCATAGAAAATCTGTTCATAGGTAAATAATACATGATACATTTCAATAGAATAGAATATACAAATGAACTTTGTAATTCTATCAGATGATATTAAACCAGAGATGATCTTAGTTTAATACTGATTAGAAAAAATAGAATTCAGACATAAAAATATCTTTGAACTCAATTTTTCATGATCTTTGGACTCGAGAATCAAAAGACTAGATATCATTTTCATAAATATGATACTGAAATAGAAAATTCAGAGGTAATATGGACGTGATTTTCTAGATATCAAATTTGCTAAGAAAATGATACAAAATAGAATATCTATTTCCACTGGGGATAAAAGATATCGAAATGATTCTTATAAAGAACAATGACTTTGCTATTTTTACTAGCTGGGGGAATGATAGAAGAACAATCTTGATAGATGAAAATATTACACATAATATTTTTTTAAGAATTTGCCATTAATGGGCATCATAGTAACTTTACCATCCATGGTAGTAAGCTGATAAGCCCCATTAGAAAAGACTTTATTCACGATGAATGGACCTTCCCATTTTGCATCGAACTTGCCTTTACTCATATGCGTCATAGTCATCGGATGTTTGACTGTAAGAACAAGTTCTCCTTTCTGATATGCTCGAACTCTGACTTTCTTGTTAAAAGCTCTTGAGATTCTAGATTGATAGAATTCGATATTCTGTTGAGCAGATAACCGCCTTTCATCCAGAGCTTCTAATTCCTGAAGTCGAAGACGATCATTATTCTCGGTGGTAAGTTCATTAGCGATTGCTATCCTTAAAGAAGGAATTTGAATCTCTAATGGGAGAACAGCCTCGCATCCGTACACCAGAGAGAAAGGTGTACATTTAGTAGCATTACGAACTGTAGTGCGGTAAGCCCACAAACATTCACCGAGTTTCTCACTCCAATTACATTTGTTGGTAGAAACAAACTTCTTTAAGAGTTTGATGATGGTCTTGTTGAAAGCTTCTGCTAATCCGTTAGCTGCCGGATTATATGCGGTAGAAGCCACATTGTTGATCCGATGATCGTCGCAGAATCGAGTAAACTTCTGGCTGACGAACTGTGGTCCATTATCATGAATAATGCGTCGGGGAACACCAAATCTGTAGATGACGTGATGCTTGATAAAGTTGATGACATTAGAAGTTTTGACTTCAGATAAAGGAATAGCTTCAGCCCATTTGGAGAAATAATCGGTTATTGCGAGAATAAACCGATGACCTTTGGATGACGGCGGATTAATTGGGCCAATAATATCCATGCCCCAAGCTTCGAAGGGCCATGATGCTGCTGTTGGATGTAGAAATTCTGAAGGTTGATGGATAAAATCTGCATGGATTTGACAAGCTTTACACTTCCTTGCATATTCGATGGCATCTGATACCATAGTAGGCCAATAATAACCCATACGTCGAATACGGTCTTAAAGTTTTGGTCCAGGCTGATGTGCTCCGCAAATTCCATTATGTGCTTCACAGATAATTTGTTGGGCTTCATCACCGGCAATACATCGAAGAAGTAGACCATCATAAGCTCGACGATATAAGGTTTTTGTAGTATGATTATAATAGAATCTGAGTGATCGTCGTCTGATAGATGCTGTCTCACTCGGATTATCTGGAAGGATATCATACAATACGAAGTCTAAGAAAGGAAGTCTCCAATCTTTATCCGTATTCTGAGTCTCAGCTGAATTGGTAAAGATGAATTCCATACTAGAATCAGATGAAGATGAAAATGATCTACGATTTAATCCAAATCCTCTTGTTGTATTGACATCATGAGATGATGATTCTTCAATGTCAATTGGAAGTCCTAGAGTCAGATTGTTTTTGAGATAAAATAATTCTCGATTGCAAACAATGATCATTTGTTGCCGTCTAACCGGAATAGCTAACACCGCCGCAAGATTAGCAAGAGCGTCAGCTTCTATGTTACATGCTCGTCTAACATGCTCGATAAAGAATCCTTCAAATAAAGAAGCCATAGATATGGCCGATCTATGATAAGGAACCAGATCTTGATGGCAAACTTCATAAGTGCCCCTTATCTGATTGACGATGAGTTTAGAATCTCCATATGCTTCTAAATATTGAATATTCAGATATTTAGCGAGCTGAAGACCAATAAGCAATGCATTGTACTCAGCTACGTTGTTTGAACATGGTTGATCGAGAGTATAAGCTCTTTGGATAGCAAGACCTTCTGGCGATACAAGAACGATTCCAACTCCAGCGACAATGTCACCATTAGGACCTATTCTTGAAGCTCCGTCAAAGAATAGACGCCAAGTAGGATCTTCTTCAGCAATTTGATTTGAGTCTAGGACTTCGTCTGGGATTTCATCATAGAGTTTTAAATTCTCTGGAATTGAATGAGCAGCCAGAAAATCAGCTAAAGCTTGTCCTTTGACCAATTTCTGAGGGATATAGTGCATATCATACTGAGCAAGTAAAATTCCCCAGTTAGCCAATCGAGAATTTAAAACACTTGGTTTCTTCATCATGACTCGTATGGGATTGATCCTGGAAATGACATGAATGGTCTGACCAATAATATAATGTCGTATCTTTTGGACAACGAACATCAGGGCTAGACATTCTTTTTCGACCGTTGAATACCGAGGTTCAGCTCCGGTCATGGTACGACTGAGATAGTAAATGGCTTGTTCATGACCATTTTTATTCTTTTGAGTGAGCAATGCACCCAATGAATGACTCATTGCTCGGGTATATAGGAGGAATGGTATTCCTGAGATGGGAGGTACCAATACTGGAGGGCTCATCAGATATTGTTTTATGTCATCAAATGCTTTCTGACATTCATCGTTCCAGACGAAAGAAACACCTTTCTTCATAAGTTTATTGAATAGTCTGCAGCGTCTTGAAAGATTAGAAATGAATCTCCTGATATAAGCGATCCTTCCTTAAAATCCTCGTAGCTCTTTTAAGGTGCGTGGAGGACGCATCTCTTGGATGGCTTTGATCTTCTCGGGATCTACGTGTATACCTTTCGAGGTAATGACGAAGTCGAGAAATTTGCCACTAGAGACGCCTAAGAAGGACTTAGTAGGGTTCATCTTTAATTGATGCTTACGTATTAGATCAAAAATAGTCTTCAAATCTTGGATATTATCCTCCTTTTGTCGACTTTTGACTGTAATATCATCAATGTAGCATTCGACTATTTTCCGTAAATGTTCACAGAATATAGTGCTCATGGCTCGTTGATAAGTTGCTCCTGCATTCTTGAGACCGAATGACATCACTGTATAACAGTATGTACCGATCGGAGTTCTGAAAGAAGTGTGTTTCTCGTCATCTGAAAATATTTTAATCTGATTGTACCCAGAATACCCGTCCATAAATGACATCCGTTCAAACCCACAGGTATTATCGATCATGACATCAGTAATTGGTAGAGAAAATTTGTCTTTAGGACATGCCGCATTGAGATCGCGGTAGTCTATGCATACTCTGATTTTGTCGATCTTTTTAAGAACATGAACTATATTAGCCACCCAATCGGGATGTTGTTCCTCTCTAATAAACCCAGAATCCATGAGTTTATTAACTTCAGCTTCAATTGCATCCATAATATCTGGACGAAATCATCGCTGTTGTTGTTTGACCGGTTTAGCATTCGGCATGATATTGAGTTTGTGAGTTCCAATCTGTGGATCAAGTCCTGGCATATCTTCATAGCTCCAAGCGAAGACATCGATGTATTCGCGAATAAGTTCGATCATGTCTTGCTTATCAGTTTCTGAAAGACTTTCACTGATGAATATTGGTTTGGGGGATCCCTCTTCACCAACATCTATTTGAACGAGTTTGTCTTCAGTTGGAGGTTCTTTTTGCTCAAATCTGAACTCCCATTGATTATCTAATCTTTGGGCCCATTGTTCTGATTCAGGTGAGATTTCAAATTCATCTTCGTTTTCATCATTTTCTTCAGAACCGTCAATGGAGACCATGTTGGAAGACATAATGTTGTGGTGGAAATCACCGATACTTGTATCAGAATCCCAAGAGGTGGTACTAGAAGAATCAGATCTCTTATCTTCGTCAGATTCGGGATCTTCATGGATAGTATTGATGAAGGGAGTAGGAGCAATATAACCCAATCCACATTTTGTCCTTCCATATTTCAGAGAAGGAATCCGGACAGGCATTCTCCTTCCTTTCCCATTACCGAGGCCAATTCTGAAGTCATAGCCCATATTTTTAATAATATCTTTAGATTGCTGACTATAACGACGTAATTGTAACCTTCCGGTGTCATCGTCCTTGTCATCGTCTTCCAGATTAGAAGGATTCTGGGGCCCTTTGTAGAAGAATATTGGAATGTCTCCTGGCTTTCTGCTAGGAACCAGAAAGTATGAAGTTTGTACCGATTCTAGGGATACCCCTGTATGAAAAGTCTGTATAACTCTTATGGTTATTGTTCTCAAGTCATCTAACAAATGCAAATAACTATGAACATGATTACACACATCAATATACTGCAAAAATGGAGACTTTTCATTAAATTCAAAAGTAACAGTATTTACATTGGAAGAGGACTGAGCCTTAGAAATCTTAGCCAAATCAATGACTAAGGGGGGAGAAGAAGTTTTGTTTCGATTAAGATCGATAACAAATGGCTCAGAAGAGGTGAGCTCCCTTGAAGCTTGAGATGGAAGAGTAGTCCGCCCTCCAACAGGGATTACCAGAGTATCCTGTTTTATAGGAGAAGATACAGGAACTGTAGTACGCCCACTGACAAGAATGATCAGTGTGTCTTGGGTAGATGACTGAGGCAATGGAGAAATACGTCCGCCTACTGGAATAATGAAAGAGCCTTCTCCAGAAGGTTTAGGAGATTGTTGTGGAGTAGTTCGACCTTTAACATGAATTATCAAGGTCTCACTTTGCGGATCTTCTTGTTCCATAGCTTGTATTACTTTTGTATACTCCTCTTTGTACATCCGGGAGTCACTGAAATAAGCTTCAACCCCACGAAAAGGATTTATATCAGTAACTTCCTTTTGTACTTTTCTATTGCTGTCAATGTATTTAAAACACTGATGAAGAGTAGAAGGCACCACATTATTTTCATGAAGAAAGGGTCTTCCCAGAAGAAGGTTATAAGATCCCATGATCTCGATCACATAGAAAGTGACTTTGGATCGGAAATCGCCTATCTGAAGTTTCAGATGAATCTTTCCCAAAGGCTCGCTTCGGCTTTGATTGAATCCCAAGATAGTAGTAACCGTCTTGGAAAGCTTGTGAAGAGGGATTTTTAATTCATCCAGCAGACTCTTTGGCATTATGCTTATAGCAGACCCTGGATCAATGAGGATACGATCTATCTTCATCGTATCGATATAACCGGTGTAGTAGAGAGGCCGATCATATCGATTATCCTCCAATAGTATGTCATCTTGTGTAAAGGTGATATTTGGGATAATCTCCAATACACTGTTGTAATGTAAGCAAGTGGCAGGTTCTTCATCTGGCTTCTTTAATTGTGCAAGGCAAGAATCAGCCTGAAGAAGTGCCTCACTTAATGTCTCCCGAGTCTCTTTAGAAAGACGTAGAAGTTCAAAGAGGGACATTCTAGCTGGAGTAGTAGCAAGTTGAGCTAAAATGTCAAAGTTATAAGGCTTCTGAAGTCCAAGAGGAGGGGACTTCCTGATTGGCTTATCAAAGCGAGCCTGTTGCTTGCCTTTCTCAAGAGCTGTGGGCTTGGAGGGAGTAGGTACCCCCGGTGTAGTTGAAGGAACATGTGCAGTGGATGATTCTTCCTCAAGAGGAACATCAAGAGTATTTTTGTCAGCAGGAGAGATATCACGAGTATCTTCAGGATTCTTGGAATAATCATTTAGATAAGGTTTCCCTGTTCTAGTAGAACCAGCAAGTGCTTCTGCTTTGTCTTTTGGCTCTGTGTCGGGAGTAGATCCGAGAGAAGTCATATGACATGACTTAGTTTTTCCAGCCTTCTTGGACTTCAGGGAAGTAGTCTTTTGAAGAGGAGGAGATTCAAAATCTGCCAGTAGATCATGATGGATCCACATGATTTCTCCTGTTTCCATAGTGATTGGTACTAAACCTTCATACTGTGGAGGAGGAATATTCACTATTTCAAGAGTTGCCTTGGGAATAGGAATGATCCCATTTTCAAGGAGTTGAGGAGGGAAATCTCCGAATTGCATAGAGACGACGTTGGAGGTGACGGTCTTCTCTTTCGGAGTAAGAGTGATGGCTCTAGATTTGATCATTTTCTGAATTTTTCCTTTCAGTACATAATATGTACGAGCTGTGTGACCCAGCATCCTATGGTATGGACAGTATTTCGGATGATCTGTCTTACCAGCTTCATCGGGTTTCTTCATTTCAGGTAATTGTATTTTATTACCTTTAAGCAGACATTCAAAGATACCAAGGACATCATCGTCATTAAAAGAGTATTCTTCTCTGGGGCGAGGTGCTCTTGGTTGTTGATTTGTAGAGGCAGGAGTAGTTTGAACGGCCGATGCATCTTGACTCTGAAGATTAACTTCAAGGGCTTCTTTTCCCTTGCGAGTATTGGATTTAGTACTATTGCTAGTACTTTGGCCTGTTTCTTTGGGAGTCATCTGCACTCCTAAACCACATAATTTTTGGCATATTCTGCATCCGGATCTCTTATTTTTATTTCCGATTGGTTGGTTTCTTAACACCAGAAGTGCTTCCCAAACGGGTTTGATTAAGTTTTGTTCTTAGATCATTTGGAGGTAAAACATTGGTCTTTGAAACTTGGAGTTTTCCTTCTATTGATCTGGATATTTGCAGAGAAGGAAGAGTTGAACCACCCCCTTGATTAGGAGTCGGTAACAAACCATCTTTTATAAATAAATTCTGTGCCCAATTTGAAGAAGTCGTAGAAGAAGACATTAAGAAATGTTTCTTCTTAGACTTGTTCTAGTTTTTAGACATAGAATGTCCAGAAGGAAGTGTAGTCAAAAGACTATTTCCTTTTCTTTGACTAACAAAACTGTCAGTCAAAGCTGTTCCTGAAGTAAACACTACAGGAGCAGAAGAAACAACTAAAGAGTTGTTTCTTTTCGAAGGGACTTTGTGAGCCATTTGTGAAGGAGCCATAGGAAGACCACCCCCAGTTCTAGTAGAACTTAGCAAAGAAGAAGAGATAGCTAAAGTGCTATTCTTCTTAGAGTATGCTGGTAACAATTTGGCTAAGGAGCCAGTATTGTCAGCGTATGAAGTCTTGGCTAAGAAGCCAGATTTTGGTACTCATGCTGAGTCAGGAAGAACTGACTTGGTGGATGATGCGTACGGAATACACGCGGAAACAGGCTTGGTTAAAGAACCAGTACTGTTAGCATGACTTTTGAGTTTGGAAATGCACGCTGGAACAGGTTTGGCTAAGGAGCCAGTGCTGTCAGCGTGACTTTTGAGTTTGGAATTGCATGCTAAAACAGGTTTGGCTAAGGAGCCAGGGCTGTCAGCGTAACTTTTGACTACAGAAATAGATTTGGCTAAGGAGCCATCACTGTTAGCGTGTCTTTTGGGTGCTGTCGTCTTCGAGCACACATGAATGTGCGTGCTTGCAGTGGAGTTCTTGCCAGTGTTAGGAATTGACATTGTGGCAGAAACTTCACCATCTTTGGTTGCCAACAGATTCGTAGGGACGTAGACAGATCGTCCCTTCGATTTGGCAGTGGTGATGGAGGCTGAAGTGTGCTTGCCACCCTTAGCCCGCTGTATTTCTTCGTAGGCGATTTGATTGAACTGAATCGATATCACCTTCTTCATCGATCCGACCGACGAAGTGTCGCATTGAGTTGTTGCCATCTCGGAAGAGGAGATGGTTTTTCCCAGCAGAGTCGCCAATTTGTTTTCCATAAATAAATTCACTTTATTTATTGTGTTTCTGGGAAAATTACAACTGTAGGAATCCGATCTAGAAGACGATCGCTTTATCCCTTGGACGATGCGAAGAAGAAAAGCTCTCAAGAATTCGACAACAATTTAGATATCTGTGTATCTGTACAATGAATGAGAAAAGAACCCTATTTATAGAGTCAAAAATAATTGAAAAGATAACTGTCTTCATAACCTGTGCATAGCTGATAATCACGCAGGACTCAAACATACACAAGGTTAATGAGCAGTTACTGGACGTGTCCTGTAACTGTTGGACACATGGCATTCGTGCATGAGTCGTGTGCAAGTTACTGGGCACGCATATAAGAGATCTGTGGCATGTCTGCCACGTACTCCAATTTGAGATGAAATCCACGCCAACTGGTTGAGGATAAAATCCACGCAGACTTGGGGAAGGAACATAGATGTTCAAAATACACGCAGACTTGAGTCAGAACTGCCAGCTGTCTTGATTCGACGTGCCTCGACTGACACAAAATTTCTGACATTGATTGCCTTGTCAGTCATATTAAATGACAATAAGCTCTTTTGGTATGCCAACTTGATGAAGGCTGAATCTTGTTGAGGAAGATTTCGAAAGTCACGCAATAGTCGGCTGAGATCTCTCGAGTCCCGTGCATACGTGGCATACGAGGAGACATTCTTTGACTGTCGTGCTGTCAGTCATAATGACACTCTGACAAATGATGAGCTATCTCTGCGTACCATTTAAACTCAGCGTATATTTTGAGAAAACAGTCTGATAGAACTCAGCGTGTATTTTTAGACATTGTCTTGATCAACTCAGCGTGACTTTCATTTTTGAGGCCTACAGTCTCACCCATACAGGTTGCCATTCCTGTTTTTCCATTCCTGTTTTTTCCTATTTTGTCTCACACACACACACACATTAGCATGCACCAGGTTCACTCTCTCACACTTTCTTTCTCTTGACACTCACCCTTATGTATCACCACACTCCTTGACACTAGCACACACACATGCTTCACTATTTTTCACTCACACTCATGTCTCATGTTACACACACACTAATATATATTACACATGTTTCCTCTCACATACCCTTGACACACACACATTCATTTCTCATGTATATTTGTATATGTGTGATATACTATAGATAACCTATATGTTATGATTTCCTATATTAGTTATATTAATATTGTAAATTGTGTATTATTTTAGATATAGAATAGCCTTGTGTAGGTGTGTTGTAGGTTGGTTTAGACTTGGTTTAGACTTGGCTTAGCCTATGGCCTAGTCTCTTAGCCTATGGCCTATGGTTGTGCCTACTTGTCAGTGTAGAGTCTAGCTTGGACTTGTTTAGTCTAGATAGACTTAGAATAGCCTTGTTAGCCTAGTATAGACTCGTTTGACCTAGTTTGACTTCTAGGGTTGACCAGAGTTGACCAAGAGTTGACTTTGGTCTAGATTGACCTAGATTCATGTAGTATGCATCGTAGTGCATCTTATTACTATTCTGGACTTGTTGTGACTTGTGCTGTTCTAATAGGAGCCAGACACCACTCCTCAGACAGTACATTTTAGTTGGACACTCAGATACAGGCGAGTACATTCTCTGATTATTTCATATCCTGTTTAGAATTATTTCCTGCATTAAATTACTTTACTTGATACTGTCACGTTGGTCACACGGATTAGTACTATATGGATCCCTTCTTGAGATGTTATCCTTAGGGAGCATCGGGTACTCTATGTTCTGTGTGTTTCACTTACATGGCGTATCACTATGCTTCGTTGGTTCTTCGATCACTTGTGACATGTACTCTTATGATCACAGAGTCTTCCTGGAATCCTTATCCCATTTATTGGGTCTTTTAGAATCCCCATTTATGGGACTACTATGTACCACCCTTTGGGGCTGTTACATGGAATCATAACATAACCTGGTTGGATCCTTGTGTACTGGTTGGGGGTACGTGGGAGTAGAAGTAGACATGTGAATAATACCCAAGTAGTATCTCATCAGAATCATTTCGTAGTGTCTTATCAGAATCTCCTATGCCATTTACATGTCTATATTGTACTCTGACTCACTAGCCACTATTAGTTCTTTACTTATAGTAGATATTTCTATTACAGTTCTCTCTCTCTGTTTACATACTACATTTCTTCAGTGTCTATATCTTACTTTACTGTATTATTATATTTTCTAACCTGCTATGAACTGTTGAGATGTATTGTGCTCGCTCCTGTCCTGACTGGACCTGTTGAAAATTTACAGAGGACGAGGAGGAGACCTGCTTAGACACTTTCTATGGGACAGCCTTAGAGGACACTTGCGACCCGGACTTCCAGTCGGATCCCTTAGCAGTAGAGACAGTTGCTCTATAGTTAGTTTACCTTATTTCATAGTATTTGGAGTTGAGTTGTATATGTATTTGGGATGTGTATTATGTCTGGATGTTGTGGAGTTATTATAGACACTTAGCTCTCTCCACTGTATTTATATGGATTTGGATCTTGTATCTTTTATTATCCATCTATCTTCCTTTCATGTTCTACCTTAGCTGTGATTGAGTTATATTTCTGTTATGTCACCCCTATTCGGGGAGTATAAACTGCTTAGTATTATATTGCTAGATGTATGTTAACCTAAGACAGCGTTCTACCACCGACACTGCGGCGTAGGCTGGGCGTTATTACGCTCTCGTACCCTCACAGTGGGTGCGGATCGTGACACATAGACCCATCCTTCTTCTTTACGAACAACACGGGCGCTCCCCACGGTGAAACACTAGGCCGAATAAACCCTTTGTCAAGTAACTCTTTTAACTGGACCTTGAGTTCCTTCAACTCGGTGCGAGCTATTCTGTACGGGACCTTGGAAATCGGTCGAGTATCGGGGAATACATCGATGCTGAACTCGATTTCTCGGTCGGGGTGCATGCCGGGTAGCTCATCCTGGAACACATTGGAAAGTTCTGCCACAACGTCGGTCTGACCCGCGTTTGTACCATCCTGTCGCATGTCTCAGACGGACGCCAAATAGCCTTCGCACCCAGAATGCAGCATCCTCCGAGCAGAAATTGCCGAGATCAGCATGCAGGTCTATGGTGCCTCACCACACGAAAAGCAGAATTCAGGCACTCCTGGTATGCGGAAGGTGACTGTCTTTCTGGTGTAGTTATGGTTGCGTTGCACGGCCCAAACCAATCCATTCCCATAATAATATCAAAGTCCTTCATGTCTAGGACTATCACGTCAAGACCGATCTTTTGACCGCCGATACAGATAATCCCGTCGGCGCAGGCTAAATTAGTGAGTATTAGTGTGCCCGAAGGTGTGCTTATGCTAAGGTCGAGATTTAATAATATTATCAGAAATTTATGCTCGACGGCAAAGTTTACCGATATAAAACTATGTGAAGCACCTAAATCAAATAGTACACGAGCAGACACTTTATTGAAACTAAGTATACCTGTCACGACTATGTCTGATGCAAGCCCTTCATCTCGAGTCATGACGTAGACGCGGCCCTGGGCATTGGGGCGACGGTCTTGGCTATTTTGCGGTGCAGGTTGAGGGACTCGAGGCGCTGGACCTTGATTCCCTGGACGGTGTTATTGGGGTGCCATTGGACGGTGTTGTTGGGGCGCCATTGGGTTCGGCCTTTTGGTTGGACAATCAGCACGAACGTAGCCCCTCCTGCCACAGTTCCAGCAGCCACCCTCTGGTATCTGGCAGGTGTCGATAGTGTGACCGACATGGTGACATCGGTTGCAGTAAGGCCATGGATCATGCCCTTGATATCCGTTTTGGTGCCCATTATTTGTACGCTTGGTCATATTGTTTTCTCCCGCGTAGCTAGGGCGTTTGTGATTGTAGGTATGCACAGCACCGGCAACACCTAGAGGGTATTGACGTTTAAGGCGGAGGGCGTGGTTGAGAGACTCCCCCATCATTTTGTATTACAAAATAGACACATGGGCATAGATGGATGGTTGTAGACCCACTTCGAATCGTCGAACACGACTAGCCAGGGAGGGCAAGAATTCTCCAGCAAACTTAGCTAACTTGTTGAACTCTCCTGCATACCGTCGCACCGTCATATTCCCTTACCTTAGCTGCATAAATTCATTTTCCTTCTCTTTTCGAATAGCTTCAGGGAGGTACTCGATCTCGAACGCCTCTCGAAAGGTGGCCCAAGAAATTACCGCTGTCTCGTTATCACGTCTGATTGCTCGCTTTTGTATGGCCTACCAATCGTGTGCGTTCAATCGGAGTAGAAGTTGAGCGCATGTGACTTTCTTGGACTCTTCGACACCTAGGAGCTCGAATTTATCTTCCAACTCCTCCAACCAGTCGATCGCCATGGAGGGATCTTATGTGTCATTGAAGGAAGTGCGACAGCTTTTTGTGAATTTTGACACGTCAAAGTTGGAACTTCTCGGTGCTGCAGGTGTAAGCTCGGGTACCTCCTGTTCGACTTCACTTTGTCTGGCCGCATGCTCGGTTACGGCATGGTTTGTTGCAGAGTTGTTGTTGTTAGCCACCACTGTTTGAATAATCTGCTGAAGAATATCAAGCTGCTTCTGCTGTAACTTGAATTGTGCATCGAATTGGGCCTCGAACTGAGTCTGGCATGCCTCCGTCTGCCATCGATGTTGCTCATTCAAGCGTTGATTCTTATGAGCTTGTTGTTGTTGTGCTTCCAGCATACGTAACATCCTTTCCATGGCGTCGTTAGAGGGTCCGACTTCACTCCGTCACATTCACCGCCGCGCCTTCTGGGATTTTTTGAAGGCAAAATATATTAGTCATAAAACTTATTACGGACTCACTCGTATGGAACAAAATATCTCATCGGCACGAGACCAACGGTTTTGAGACTAGAAACTCAACACTGGAGGCCAAGGACGTAAAGCCGTGCTCTGATACCATTATGTCATGCCCTGATTCCATAGAATCAATAATCGTCCCCCGGGCATGATGCCGTGCAAACCTAAGTTGCACTCGCACAAGGCATAGTCATAAGGTTAACCGAAACACAACAACAAGAGAATGCACAGAATAAATTGAATACACATTATAAAGAAGAAAACTTAAGTTTTATTGATAATGAACATCATTTTACAGACTCGATACAAGGCCGCCGTACGAGCTTTTTACAAACTGACTCTATTAAAAAATAAAGGTCGATGAGATATCCATTTCATACATTTCATCCCTTGATTACAACCAGCACTACAAAACCACCTGGGATGGTGGGCAGTCGCTTCATCTGTCTTCTGATCTTAACAGCGGAGTCTACAAAAGAGATTGGATCCAAGCTTCGATCGCACGGACGAAGCTTCAAACACACGAGCGTTGCCTCCTTTCACGCGGCACGCTCCTTCTGATTTATCGTACCTGTAGAGAGAGCGAGGGTCAGTACAATCAACATGTACTGGCGAGTGGCTAATTAATTTTTAAGCTCTCATTTGGTTCAAGAATAGATAAAAATCATGACTTGCTTTTAGTGATCTTTCTAGCCGCCCTAAACATTTTCATACAAAGCATTTTGTCAAAACATAAACCAAGCAAGTTACACCGAAATTTCCCTCGGTAGAGTGCGCCGTGCAATATAAAACTTACCATCACCTTCCCTGTTAGTTGATAATAATTTATATCAAGTGTTTGATGTGGAGGTCACTGGCATTAACTAGCCATCCTGGACATAGCCTGGTAATACGGGATCCTTGGAACGCAAGTAGCGAGCTCCGATGCAAGTTCCCGTCTTACCGATTGCCTATTTCCCAGCTCAGCTATAACTTGTTTCTTCCTAGGCCGAGTCGGTCCCGTGGCCCCGGGTTGCCGCTCGAAGAAACCATCACCCTTTTCGACAAGTTGTCCATGACTGTGATAGGTTAACAAGGTATATTTTAGGTTACCGTTGGGGCTTGTTATGTAATCGATTCATTTACTTGGTTGTTTTGCAGGCTTGTAATAATTCTCTCTCTTTTCTGCACAACTCATCTTTTTCTCTTCTAGCACATAGGACTTGTATTCTTCAAGCAACATTCAAATTTGATATCATTACCCGAGTTCTCATTTTGAAATAGAGGGTCAAGACGAAGGAGGACAGCCACTCACTTTGAGTTTTTGCTTGAGGCGAGAGACCGGTTGGCCGCGCTAGACGTCGCCTACGCGATTACCTAAAATCACACAAGCAACCGATTAGAAAACTGTATTGGATAAGAAGTTCGATAGGAAATGCGAGTTTGAAATGTAAGCCATGAAAACCATCGAAAACATTCACGAAAACGCATTCAGAAAACCAAAGCCAAAACCAACGTAAGCAGTATGAAAATCAGAGCAACGGGAGGTCTCTCCCGACTCAGCCGCAGAGTCAATCCTCGAGGCGCTACCCACAGAATATGGGACTTGGTTCCGAAGAAGCCATTCCATAATGTGGAATGGATCTTAATTCAACCGTTCCCGTTCGATCGATTCGATCGATCCCGGCCTATCGGTCCCGACCGAGTCGATAGCGACAGTGTTCCTTTCTCGTGCACCCCGTAGACGAAGAACGGGGCATGATATAGGGAAGGGGCACTACAGAGGGCATCGTGGTTGCAGATGACTTGTTGGACTCAGTGGAGGGGAAGCTCCTCAAAGCTAGTGTGCCGGTGACCTTCAGGTCGAGGTAGTGGGGTTTCTGCTGACGAACTTAGCATGGATCTGGTTGAGGAATGAGCCATTTTTTGTGAGAGGAAAGGGTACTTGGTAGTAGTTCAAGACCCAGTTCAAGAAGAAATTCTTTTAGACTACCGCCAGAGTTGCTATAGGGTTGCAGTTCCAGGACCTTCATCGGAGGAACCGCTTGGTGGACGAGTATGCAGAGGAGTTTAGCCGGTTGAGCTGTTTCGCCCCTAGCTTGATGGAAGACACTGAGAAGATGGCACATAAGTTTTGCCATGGTCTCACCTCGGACATCGGTATACTATTGACAGCGAACGGGGCTACCGACTACTATCAGATCCTCGAGTTAACCCGGGTTATAGAGGAGCGTCTTTTGGCTTACAAGAGGCCAGCTACCGGTGTCACGACCCGCACCCTTGAGTAAGGGCACGAGACGTGGGTACGTCCAGCCTACGCCGCAGTGTCGGCGGTAGAGCGCTGTCCTAGGTCAACAACTAACAACATAAAAGGGTACCTGTACAGTATATACACTCCGAATGGAGGCGACATAGCAATACAGTCTCAATCACATCTAAGGTAGAACAAGAAGACAGAATGATAATGAAAGATGATAATAATATCCAGGAAAACATCACAAAGATACAACCAGAATTCTAAGTGTCTAGAAATATATACATGCCCAAATCTCTGAATCCAAGTACAGTAATCCAATATAAAGACAACCCTAATCTAAAGGAGAGTCGTCTACTGCTAGAGGGTCCTGCTGCTGGTCCAAGTCCAGGCACTCATCTAGTGTGGCACCGTAGTATGTAGGACAGAGAGCCTCAGCCTCGTCCTCTGTAATATTTCAACAGGTCCAGTCAGGACAGGAGCGAGTACAGTACATCTCAACAAGTCATAGCAGGTCAGGATATATAATTATTCTATAGAGTAAAATACAAGAAACTGAAGGAATATCATGATAAACAGGAAGAACTGTAAATAAATAGCTACAGTATATAAAGAACTAGCAGTGTCTAGTGATTCAGAGCACAAGATGGTTATGTAAACGGCACGATGTTGTATACGAGTAATCTGCAGAGGTTGTACACGAGTAATCTACTGGATTGATTACATAACCACTTCTACTCCCCCGCCCCAATCAATACACAAGGATCCAGCTATAATATGTTATTGCACTTGAAGTATAGTCGCACACGAGATCATGTGAGCACATGAGTATACACGATTTCATACGATTTGTACACGAAAAGCACGAACACAAGGAGTACACGATGTCCATGATAAAGTATACGAACACGAATACCCGATGTATCTGCTAAGGGGATAACATCGCAGAAAAAGATCCATATAGTACTAATCCGTGTTTCCAACGTGTCAACATCATGTATAGTAATCTAAAGTAGAAAATATACTCCTAATGCAGGATATGAAATGATCAGAGAATGTACTCGCCTGTATCCTGAGAATCTGGAGAAAGTATACTGTCCGAGGAGGGGTGTCTGTCTCCTATAGAACAGTACGAGTCACTATGAGTCTACAATGATAATACGATGCAAATCAATGCATTCTACATGAAACTAGGTCAATCTAGACCAAAGTCAACTCTTGATCAACTCTGGTCAACCCTAAAGTCGAACCTAGTCAAATAGTCTAATCTAGGTCTGACAAGACCATTCTAGGTTCACTAGGCTAATCTAGGCAATACCAGCTAATCTAGGCAATACCATGTCAAGCCCACCCATACACACATTGGTATATAGGTAATCTAATTAGAGAAGTACACATAGGCTACCTATACACTATCACCCAATATCATAATACATCCTATTACACAATATATATATATAGCCTATCTCATACACATATACATTTCACACATTATATATATATATATAACTAATATATATAGGAAACTAAATAATATTACAAGCATGTATATTATATATATATATACAAGAAGGAATACACAAGTGTATGTGTGTGTGTGGAAGGGGAGTGTGGTGTGACTGGAAAACAGTGAATAACATGTGGGGGTGCATATGTTCAGGGCATGGGAAAAACAGTATATACACTTGTGGAATGGATGTGTGTGTGATCAGAATTTAGAAACTGTGTATATATATGCACAGGAAATCAGTTTGCAGTAAACAATATGGTTCAAAACCATTTCAGGTTTATGAATAAATCTAATCTCAGTTTAAAACCAATTAAAAGGAATTGAACACTAGTTTAAGAAGAGGGTGAATTATCAGTTTTCAATCAAACAATGCCCAAAACCCATACTCAGTTAACCAGTGCAAATAATCAAGCATGGACAGCTTAGGAAATCTGGGAATTATTTGTGAATACAAGGAAAGGAAACTTGTGAAGAACACTATCATTCCTAAACAGGTTTTATGCAACATTGCAACATTGAAAATGAATGAATTCAGTTAACAATCTATCCATCACCCAAAATTCAGTCCAACCAATACATTCCCAGGTTATGTACACTTCAAACTCAGAAATCAAGGACAAAAGGAAGAATCAGTTTGCTGTTATATCAAGGAGGGAATCAATTTACAATCTATTCAATACCTCCCCATTCTTAGTTTTTACAGTTAACATTACAACCTTTCTCTTCACTTGAAGTTCCAGATTAATGATTGAACTTAAAAACCCAGTTAACACACACTACATCAGATTTAAAGGAAACTGGAACAGGGAACATACTCAGGTTCTTGACCGTTCAAGTTACAGTTATCTAAATGAAAGGAAATCAATCCACAACTAACAATATAGTTAACACTATTCTCAGGTTGTTACCAGTAAAATATGAGTGAAACATCAGGACAAGGACCCAGTTCAATTCATTTTAATGAAGAATAAATCATTCAATTATCAGTTAACAGTTCACTAAACAGGAAACAATTTCAGTTCATCACAGTGATCCAACTTGAACACCAATTTCCAAAACACACCGTACAAATCCCAAATTTTGAATGAAACAATTAGCTAACATAATACATAACATGTAGGGATCCAAAAATCAGTTGAAACATAACACAAAGGAGCATTAAACTGGTTTGGAAAAACTGGGAATAACAGTATCGGGCAGTAACAGAAAACTCAAGGAAAATCCCATGTTCGAATTTCTATTCCTCATCCAAAACCTAAGTTAATCAAGTAATAATTATAACAGAGGTTAAAACATGATATTTAGGATCCATCTAATCATTTAAACATAATTTAAAAATATTTAAAGTGATTAAAACACCAGAATGCATACACAGCACACACACGCACCAGTGGCTTCCCCGTGCACACGGAATACCGTGTCCGACACGACACGAGGACTCGTAAAACTTTACGAGCCTCGTGTCAGTCACTGCCCCTAACACCACGCCAAAAATCTCGTGTCGAGGTGGCGTATTTGGCACAGTAGCCCCAGAGTAGCAGGGGAGCTACAGTGCCGCACGCACGCCCCCGCACCACGTGTTCCCGTGTCCCCCATGACTCGACACGACACACAAATCACCACACGACACTGGGAATCCTTAGACGACACCTAGGGCTAATTTTCTATTCATTTAGAATCGAAAATCTCGTCGAACACCTAGATCTAACCTCTGATACGTGTCCGATACGGACATGAAATGAGTCCAAAATCTAGGGTTGGCCTATCCTACAGTTAGGTGAGGGCTAGGGCTTCCCTAAAATGATTTTTAACAGATTTTATGAGCAATAGATAGGATTATACCTCTATGTGAACAAGCTCTCGAGAAAGCCTCAAGGAAATGATTCCTCAAACCACCCAAAGTCCTCCAAATTGATTCCTTCATGTCAAAACTTAATACAAACAGCAAGAATATGGGATTTAGGTCATATTACAATTTATTAGAGGGAAAAAGGATTTAATTTGAATTTAATAGGAATTTTTGAAGATGTAACTCACCTCTTTCTTACAACTTTGGATAAACCCTAAGAGAGAGGCTAGCCCTAATTTTTGGAAGAGTATTTATAGAGGGGGGGCTGTCTAGTGGCCGGCCATAGGGCCTAGACCTAGGGTTTTGCCAAGTTGGTTGAGTCCCTAATGGTTTAAGTCATGATTATGACTTGTGACTTCACAAGCCATTCTTAGACCAAACTAATTCCAATTTGCCCCAAACCAATTCTAATAAACTTGAAATCACTAACTTAGGTCACACTAGGGTTTCTTAACCAAACCAAGGTATCCTGACCTAGGTTAGCCTATAGGGCAGTCTCCTAGTCAACACCAGTCAATACCTAAAACTAGCACAAATCAATTATACTAAAAATCATCCAAAAATTACATTAATTATAATTAATAATAATAATCCCAATAAATTCCAAAATTTTAAAAATGACCAAAATACCCTCAAGCTAGAAAAGTGGCAGTGACAAATCTACCCCCCTTAAAATAATTTCGTCCTCGAAATTAAAAAGCGAAACTAACTGCTAAGAAGGATAGAAAAGTATACCTTAATGTCCAAAAAGATAGGGGTACCGCTCGCGCATCTCATCCTCCCGCTCCCAGGTAGACTCTCCTGGAGAATGATGCCTCCATGCGACGCGTACCAAGGGTATCACCTGGTTCCTCAATACCTTCTCTCGGCGATCCAGGATCTCCACAGGCTGCTCTGGATAACTGAGGGTAGGTCCAACCTCTATCTCTGAGTGATCGAGCACATAGCTAGGGTCAGCCACGTACCGTCTCAGCTGTGATACGTAGAATATGTTGTGGACGCCCACTAGTACAGGTGGCAAGTCTAGCCTGTATGCCACGTCACCGACTCTCCCGCTGATAACGAAAGGGCCGATGAAGTGCGGGCTAAGCTTCCCACCTCCACCAAAACGTATCGTACCACGAGTCGGAGATATCCACAGAAAAACCATGTCTCCAACCTAATCACAAGCAAGGTCTCAAGTTACTAAAAAAATCAAACACGATCAATCAAACAAAACTAAATGCAACCTAATTCTAACCCTACTCTAAATCTGTACCTCAAACTCCAGCGGCCTCCGGTGGCTATCGGCCCAGTGCCGATGTCTGTCCTGCACCACGCGAAGTCTGTCCCTGATGAGCTTCACCTTCTCGGCTGTGTCAACAACCATCTCTGGTCCCAGTAAAGCTCGCTCTCCAACATCATCCCAAGATAAGGGTGTACGACACCTACGCCTGTACAGAGCATCAAACGATGACATCTCAATGCTGGACTGAAAACTATTTTTGTAAGCAAACTCCACCAAATGCAGGTGATCCTCCCAGGAACCTCCAAAATCCAGGACGCACGTCCGCAGCATATCCTCAAGTGTCTGAATAGTCCTCTCTGACTGTCCGTCCGTCTGGGGGTGGTATGCAGTACTGAACTTGAGCTGAGCGCCCAAGCTAGTCTACAGACTCCTCCAGAAATGGGAAGTAAAGCGGCTATCCCGATCTGAGACTATGCTGACGGAAACTCCGTGAATCCTGACTATCTGCCACATATACAACTCTGCCAGCCTCTCTGTAGATGTACCCACCTTGAATGGCAAGAAGTGGGCCAATTTGGTCAACCTGTCAACGATGACCCAAATTGTATCTTTTTTCCTGGTGTACGGGACAACCCTGAAACAAAATCCATGGTAATATGCTCCCACTTCCACTCTGGAATGGGCAGCGGCTGCAACAATCCTCCAAGCCTCTGCCTCTCAGCCTTGACCTGCTGACAGATCAAGCATCTAGCTACAAAGTGGGACACCTCCCTCTTCATCCCGTACTACCAGACATGCTCTCGCAGATCTCTGTACATCTTGTTGGCACCAGGATGTGTAGAGTACTGTGACCTGTGAGCCTCCTGCATAATCTGCTCTCTGAGCTCCCCGCTAGGTACACATAACCTTGCACCGTGCCTCAGGGGACCATCCTCTGAAATTGAGAACTCAACATCCTGCACTCCTGTGCTGATCTGCTCTCGGATACACCGCAGAGCCACATCATCAAACTGTGTCGCCTTGATCCTGTCCATCAAGTTCAACTGTATCTGTAGGCCCCATAACTGCATCTGCACTCCGGGCACGATCACCTCAATCCCAAGACTCTCTAAGTCTGCAAGCAAGTGCCGATCCATAGTCAAACACATGGCTGTCGGATACCTACTCAAGGCATCGGCAACCATGTTAGCCTTCCCCGGGTGATACTGGAGTGCAATATCAAAGTCCTTCATCAGCTCAAGCCACCTGCGCTGCCTCATGTTCAACTCCTTCTGAGTGAACACGTACTTGAAGCTCTTGTGGTCTGTGAAGATCTCCACCCTCTCGCCATACAGATAGTGCTTCCATAACTTCAAAGCAAAAATCACCGCCGCCAGCTCCAGGTCATGGGTAGGGTAGTTCTTCTCATAGGGACGTAATTGCCTGGAAGCATAGGCAATCACCTTCCCATGCTGCTGCAAGATACAACCCAGCCCCTTCCCTGAAGCATCACTATAAATAGTGAATCCACCTGATCCTGAAGGCAATGTCAGAATCGGAGCTGTCGTAAGCCGCTTCTTCAACTCATCAAAAGCTGCCTGACACTTCTCTGACCAAACATACTCAGTATCCTTCAGGGTCAACCGTATCAACGGCTCTGCAACCCGGGAGAAATCCTGCATAAATCTTCGATAGTATCCTGCCTGCCCCAGGAAACTCCTGATCTCTGCCACTGAAGTCGGCGCTGCCCAAGCCTCAACTGCTACAATCTTCTTGGGGTCAACTGAGATACCATCTCCAGTCACTACATGCCCCAAGAAGTCCACCCGGTCCAAGAAAAACTCACACTTGGAGAGTTTCCCATAAAGCTGCTCCCGTCTGAGAGTCTCTAGCACTATCTGCAGATGCTCCTCGTGCTCCTCCTCTGACTTGGAATATACCAAGATATCATCAATGAACACCACCATGAACTTGTCCAAGTACTGGTGGAACAACTTGTTCATTAGGTTCATAAACACTGCTGGAGCATTGGTTAGCCCAAACGGTATAACCAGAAACTCGAACTGCCCGTACCGCGTCCTGAAAGCGGTCTTGGGAATATCCTTCCTCTTCACCTTCACCTGGTGATAGCCTGACCTCAAATCAATCTTAGAGAACACCCGAGCTCCGCTGAACTGATCAAACAGATCATCGATCCGCGACAGAGGGTATCTGTTCTTGATCGTCAGGTTATTAAGTGCCCTGTAGTCGATACACATCCGTACTGACCCATCCTTCTTCGGTACGAAGAGTACCGGTGCACCCCAAGGTGAAGAACTAGATCGGATGAAGCCCTTGTCCTGCAGCTCATCCACTTGCTTCTTCAGCTCCACCAACTCGCTGTTGTTCACTCGATAGACATGATGAGAGATCGGTTCCGCGCTGGGAACCAAGTCTATCGAGAACTCCACATCTCTGTCCGGTGGAAGCCCCGGCAACTCCTCTGGGAATACATCCATAAATTTTGCGATCAAGGGATGCAGAGCCATCTCCTCCTCAACTGAAGCTCCACAGAAGATGCCACTGTCCTGCTCTGCCTGCTGCCGGGAATACTCAAACTCTGGCTCTCCTTGAGCCCCAAACACAACTCTACCCCCTCGGCAATCAATGCGGGCGTGGTGTCTACTCAGCCAGTCCATACCTAGTACAATGTCGTAGTTCGGCAATGGCATGACGAGTAGACTCACTCCCAACTCACGGCCTCCCAATCTAATACTCTGCCCTCTGCAAATATCACTCACGAGGATGACTCCACCTCCGGTCGTGATCTTACAGGTCCTAGGCAATGATTCAAAATCCAGACTGTGTCTAATAGCATAAGATACCGACACAAAGCTGTAGGAAGCCCCAGAATCAAATAATGCATATGCTGGAGTGGAGTCGAGAAAAACCGAACCTGCTATCAGCTCTCCGATGACCTCAGCATCCTCGGCTGCTATGGCGAAAGCTCGTCCCTGATGCCCACCTCGGGCCAGCTGCTGATGCTGATGAAACCTCGGCTGCTGGGTCTGCAGGGCTAGTCCCCGCTGCTGGCCTGCTGGAGCCTTGGCTGCCCCAGCTCCTCCTCCTCCTCCTGGTACCGGACGTATCGACGCAACTGGACATTCTCGCATCTGATGGTCCGCTGACCCACACATCAAACATCTCCCGAGCATCTTCCTGCACTCGTCCCACTTGTGCCCAGGCTTCTTGCAGAAGGTACAACTAATAGTCTGCTGCCTGGGTACCTGCTGCCCCCTCTGATGCTGGTGCTGCACCTGCTGGAAAGGTGCACGACCCTACTGCTGAAACTGCTGCACTGGCCTCTGATGCTGGAACTGCTATTGGAAATGAGGCCTCTTGGCCTGCCCCTGACTGCTACTGCCTGACTGAAAGTCGCGACCTCTCTTCTGCCTCAGTCCCAGGTCGTCCTCTGCCGCCATGGCCCCAGAATAAATCTCAACAAAAATAGCATTCTGGTCGCTCTTAGTCAGCGACCGAATCTCCCTAATCAAACCTCGGCGAAACTTTCTCACCTTGGTCTTCTCCGGCTTACTCAGCAACTGTCTGGTTCCCCTGAACTAGAGCCTCGAACTGCGCCTCGATCCCACCCAAGGCTACGTCAGGGAAGAACTGCTCCTTGAACTGGGCCCAAGTCTGGCCCTCCACCCCCACTCTGGGATCAGTCTGGTACCATACACGGGCCAAATCCTGCATCTGGCTGCCCGCTGCCTCAATATGAAGCCGATCTGGTATTTCTGCCAGTCGGAAGATCTCCTCTATGTGCTCAATCTAGTCATGGGCATAGTGAATGCCCTCTGTGCCCAAGAACTCCCGAGGGTGCATCTTCTAGAAGTCCTGAATATCCCTCTCCCTCCGACGGGGCTGCTGCGGAGTTCCCTGCCTGTCACCATCTCAACAGTCGTGCGTACCAGCTGATGCGCCTCATCAATCCCCTGCCTGAAATCTGCAGTCTGCCTCTGATACCGCTGGTATGAGGACTCCAGAATCCTTTCTACGAAGGAGAAGAGATGAGCAGCATCAACTATCCCCGCAGGCGAAGGCTGTTACAGAGGAAGGATCTCAGGAATCACTATGCTCGGCCTTCCGACTGGTAGAGGTGCTCCTCCAAAGGCTGCCGAGACACCGACTCCCGAGGGCTGCACTGGCCCTGGGACAGCGGGAGCTGTCTGCTGCTGAGGTAGAAAGGTGCTAGACCCCTCACCAACATCTCCCTGCCCAGGACGATGCGATCGCGTCTCAACCATCCTGGAGACACAGATCAAACAAGAAACAATTACTCTGAATGAGTCGAATATCAAAGGAGGACAATAAAAATTTCTAAGGAAGACAATAAGCAGCAAAATAGATATACGGAATCTGATACAGAGTTTTTCTAGTGTGATTGCGACCCTCAAATTTTTTTTTCACTAATTTCTACTGCAGGCTGCAGCGATATTCTAGTTCGAATACCACTACATTTCTAACCTAGACATGCATGGGCCACCACTAAAAACGTGTCAAGACCCGCACCCTAGAGTAAGGGCACGAGACGGGGGTACGTCCATCCTACGCCGTAGTGTCGACGGTAGAGCGCTGTCCTAGGTCAACAACTAACAACATAAAAGGATACCTGTACAGTATATACACTCCGAATGGAGGCGACATAGCAATACAGTCTCAATCACATCTAATGTAGAACAGGAAGACAGAATGATAATGAAAGATGATAATAATATCCAGGAAAACATCACTGAGATACAACCAGAATTCTAAGTGTCTAGAAATATATACATGCCCAAATCTCTTAATCCAAGTACAGTAATCCAATATAAAGACAATCCTAATCTAAAGGAGAGTCGTCTACTGCTAGAGGGTCCTGCTACTGGTCCAAGTCTAGGCACTCATCTAGTGTGGCACCGTAGTATGTAGGACAGAGCACCTAAGCCTCGTCCTTTGTAATATTTTAATAGGTCCAGTCAGGACAGGAGCGAGTACAGTACATCTCAATAAGTCATAGCAGGTCAGGATATATAATCATGCTATAGAGTAAAATACAAGAAACTGATGGAATATCATGATAAACAGGAAGAACTGTAAATAAATAGCTACAGTATATAAAGAACTAGCAGTGTCTAGTGATTCAGATCACAAGATGGTTATGTAAACGGCACGATGTTGTACACGAGTAATCTACAGAGGTTGTACACGAGTAATCTACTGGATTGATTACATAACCACTTCTACTCCCCCGCCCCAATCAATACATAAGGATCCAGCTATGATATGTTATCGCACACGAAGTATAGTCGCACACGAGATCATGTGAGCACATGAGTATACACGATTTCACACGATTTGTACACGAAAAGTACAAACACAAGGAGTACACAATGCCCATGATAAAGTACACGAACACGAATACCCGATGTATCCGCTAAGGGGATAACATTGCAGAACAAGATCCATATAGTACTAATCCGTGTTTCCAACGTGTCTGCATCATGTATAGTAATCTAAAGCAGGAAATATACTCATAATGCAGGATATGAAATGATCAGAGAATGTACTCGCCTGTATCCTGAGAATCTGGAGAAAGTATACTGTCCGAGGAGGGGTGTCTGTCTCCTATAGAACAGTACGAGTCACTATGAGTCTACAATGATAATACGATGCAAATCAATGCATTCTACATAAAACTAGGTCAATCTAGACCAAAGTCAACTCTTGGTCAACTCTGGTCAACCCTAAAGTCGAACCTAGTCAAATAGTCTAATCTAGGTCTGACAAGACCATTCTAGGTTCACTAGGCTAATCTAGGCAATACCAGCTAATCTAGGCAATACCATGTCAAGCCCACCCATACACACATTGGTATATAGGTAATCTAATTAGAGAAGTACACATAGGCTACCTATACACTATCACCCAATATCATAATACATCCTATTACACAATATATATAGCCTATCTCATACACATATACATTTCACACATTATATATATATATATATATATATATATATATATATATATATATAAAACTAATATATATAGGAAACTAAATAATATTACAAGCATGTATATTATATATATATATACAAGAAGGAATACACAAGTGTATGTGTGTGTGTGAAAGGGGAGTGTGGTGTGACTGGAAAACAGTGAATAACATGTGGGGGTGCATATGTTCAGGGCATGGGAAAAACAATGTATACAATTGTGGAATGGATGTGTGTGTGATCAGAATTTAGAAACAGTATATATATATGCACAGGAAATCAGTTTGCAGTAAACAATATGGTTCAAAACCATTTCAGGTTTATGAATAAATCTAATCTCAGTTTAAAACCAACTATAAGGAACTGAACACTAGTTTAAGAAGAGGGTGAATTATCAGTTTTCAATCCAACAATGCCCAAAACCCATACTCAGTTAACCAGTGCAAATAATCAAGCATGGACAGCTTAGGAAATCTGGGAATTATTTGTGAATACAAGGAAAGGAAACTTGTGAAGAACACTATCATTCCTAAACAGGTTTTATGCAACATTGCAACACTAAAAATGAATGAATTCAGTTAACAATCTATCCATCACCCAAAATTCAGTACAACCAATACATTCCCAGGTTATGTATACTTCAAACTCAGAAATCAAGGACAAAAGGAAGAATCAGTTTACTGTTATATCAAGGAGGGAATCGATTTATAATCCATTCAATACCTCCACATTCTTAGTTTTTACAGTTAACAATACAACCTTTCTCTTAACTTGAAGTTCCAGATTAATGATTGAACTTAAAAACCCAGTTAACACACACTACATCAGATTTAAAGGAAACTGGAACAGGGAACATACTCAGGTTCTTGACAGTTCAAGTTACAGTTACCTAAATGAAAAGAAATCAATCCACAACTAACAATATAGTTAACACTATTCTCAGGTTGTTAGCAGTAAAATATGAGTCAAACATCAGGGCAAGGACCCAGTTCAATTCATTTTAATGAAGAATAAATCATTCAATTATCAGTTAACAGTTCACTAAACAGGGAACAATTTCAGTTCATCACAATGATCCAACTTGAACACCAATTTCCAAAACACACCGTACAAATCCTAAATTTTGAATGAAACACTTAGCTAACATAATATATAACATGTAGGGATCCAAAAATCAGTTGAAACATAACACGAAGGAGCATTAAACTGGTTTGGAAAAACTGGGAATAACAGTATCGGGCAGTATCAGAAAACTCAAGGAAAATCCCATGTTCGAATTTTTATTCCTCATCCAAAACCTAAGTTAATCAAGTAATAATTATAACAGAGGTTAAAACATGATATTTAGGATCTATCTAATCATTTAAACATAATTTAAAAATATTTAAAGTGATTAAAACACCAGAATGCATACACAGCACACACACGCACCAGTGGCTTCCCCGTGCACACGGAATACCGTGTCCGACACGACACGAGGACTCGTGAAACTTTGCGAGCCTCGTGTCAGTCACTGCCCCTAACACCACGCCAAAAATCTTGTGTCGAGGTGGCGTATTGGCGCAGTAGCCCCTGAGTAGCATGGGAGCTACAGTACCGCGCGCACGCCCCCGCACCATGTGTTCCCGTGTCCCCCACGACTCGACACGACACACAAATCACCACAACGACACTAGAAATCCTTAGACGACACCTAGGGCTAATTTTCTGTTCATTTAGAATCGAAAATCTCGAACGAAATGTCCTTTGAGATATTTCGTCGAACACCTAGATCTAACCTCTGCTACGTGTCCGATACGGACACGAAATGAGTCCAGAACCTAGGGTTGGCCTATCCTACAGTTAGGTGAGGGCTAGGGCTTCCCTAAAATGGTTTTTAACAGATTTTAGGAGCAATAGATAGGATTATACCTCTATGTGAACAAGCTCTCAAAAAAGCCTCAAGGAAATGATTCCTTAAACCACCCAAAGTCCTCCAAATTGATTCCTTCCTGTCAAAACTTAATACAAACAACAAGAATATGGGATTTAGGTCCTATTGCAATTTATTAGAGGGAAAAGGGATTTAATTTGAATTTAATAGGAATTTTTGAAGATGGAACTCACCTCTTTCTTACAACTTTGGATAAACCCTAAGAGAGAGGCTAGCCCTAATTTTTGGGAGAGTATTTATAGAGGGGGGATGTCTAGTGGCCGGCCATAGGGCCTAGACGTAGGGTTTTGCCAAGTTGGTTGAGTCCCTAATGGTTTAAGTCATGATTATGACTTGTGACTTCACAAGCCATTCTTAGACCAAACTAATTCCAATTTGCCCCAAACCAATTCTAATTAACTTGAAATCACTATCTTAGGTCACACTAGGGTTTCTTAACCTAACCAAGGTGTCCTGACCTAGGTTAGCCTATAGGGCAGTATCCTAGTCAACACCAGTCAATACCTAAAACTAGCACAAATCAATTATACTAAAAATCATCCAAAAATCACATTAATTATAATTAATAATAATAATCCCAATAAATTACAAAATTTTGAAAATGACCAAAATACCCTCAAGCTAGAAAAGTGGCAGTGACAAATCTACCCCCCTTAAAATAATTTTGTCCTCGAAATTAAAAGGTGAAACTAACTGCTAAGAAGGATAGAAAAGTATACATCAAGGTCCAAAAAGATAGGGGTACCGCTCGCGCATCTCATCCTCCCGCTCCTTGGTAGACTCTCCTAGAGAATGATGCCTCCATGCGACGCGTACCAAGGGTATCACCTGGTTCCTCAATACCTTCTCTCAGCGATCCAGGATCTCCACAGGCTGCTCTGGATAACTGAGAGTAGGTCCAACCTCTATCTCCGAGTGATCGAGCACATGTCTAGGGTCAGCCACGTACCGTCTCAGCTGTGATACGTGGAATACGTTGTGGATGCCCACTAGTGTAGGTGGCAAGTCTAGCCTGTATGCCACGTCACCGACTCTTCCGCTGATAACGAAAGGGCCGATGAAGCGCGGGCTAAGCTTCCCACCTCCACCAAAACGTATCGTACCACGAGTCGGAGATATCCGCAGAAAAACCATGTCTCCAACCTAATCACAAGCAAGGTCTCAAGTTACTAAAAAAGTCAAACAAATTCAATCAAACAAAACTAAATACAACCTAATTCTAACCCTACTCTAAATTTGTACCTCAAATTCCAGCGGCCTCCGGTGGCTATCGGTCCAGTGCCGATGTCTGTCCTGCGCCACGCAAAGTCTGTCCCTGATGAGCTTCACCTTCTCGGCTGCGTCAACAACCATCTCTGGTCCCAGTAAAGCTCGCTCTCCAACATCATTCCAAGATAAGGGTGTACGACACCTACGCCCGTACAGAGCCTCAAACGATGACATCTCAATGTTGGCCTAAAAACTGTTATTGTAAGCAAACTCTACTAAATGCAGGTGATCCTCCCAGGAACCTCCAAAATCTAGGATGCACGTCCGCAGCATATCCTCAAGTGTCTGAATAGTCCTCTCTGACTGTTCGTCTGTCTAGGGGTGGTATGCAGTACTGAACTTGAGCTGAGTGCCCAAGCTAGTCTGCAGACTCCTCCAGAAATGGGAAGTAAAGCGGCTATCCTGATCTGAGACTATGCTGATGAAAACTCCGTGAATCCTGACTATCTGCCACATATACAACTTCGCCAGCCTTTCTGTAGACGTACCCACCTTGAATGGCAAGAAGTGGGCCGATTTGGTCAACCTGTCAACGATGACCCAAATTGCGTCTTTTTTTTCTGGTGTACGGGGCAACCCTGACACAAAATCCATGGTAATATGCTCCAACTTCCACTCTGGAATGGGAAGCGGCTGCAACAGTCCTCCAGGCCTCTGCCTCTCAGCCTTGACCTGCTGACAGATCAAGCATCTAGCTACGAAGTGGGACACCTCCCTCTTCATCCCGTACCACCAGACATGCTCTCATAGATCCCTGTACATCTTGTTGGCACCAGGATGTATAGAGTATTGCGACCTGAGAGCCTCCTGCATAATCTGCTCTCTGAGCTCCCTGCTAGACACACATAACCTGGCACCGTGCCTCAGGGGACCATCCTCTGAAACTGAGAACTCAACATCCTGCACTCCTGTACTGATCTGCTCTCGGATACACCGCAGAGCCACATCATCAAACTGTTTTGCCTTGATCTTGTCCATCAAGTTCGACTGTATTTGTAGGCCCCATAACTGCATCTGCACTCTGGGGACGATCACCTCAATCCCAAGACTCTCTAAGTCTGCAAGCAAGTGCCGATCCATGGTCAAACACATGGCTGTCGGATACCTACTCAAGGCATCGGCAACCACGTTGGCCTTCCCCGGGTGATACTGGAGTGCAATATCAAAGTCCTTCATCAGCTCAAGCCACCTGCGCTGCCTCATGTTCAACTCCTTCTGAGTGAACACGTACTTCAAGCTCTTGTGGTCTGTGAAGATCTCCATCTTCTCGCCATACAGATAGTGCTTCTATAACTTCAAAGCAAAAAATCATCGCCGCCAGCTCCAGGTCATGGGTAGGGTAGTTCTTCTCATGGGGACGTAATTGCCTGGAAGCATAGGCAATCACCTTCCCATGCTGCTGTAAGACACAACCCAGCCCCTTCCCTGAAGTATCACTATAAATAGTGAATCCACCTGATCCTGAAGGCAGTGTCAGAATCGGAGCTGTCGTAAGCCGCTTCTTCAACTCATCAAAAGCTGTCTGACACTCCTCTGACCAAACATACTCAGTATCCTTCAGGGTCAACCGTGTCAACGACTCTACAACCTGGGAGAAATCCTGCATAAATCTTCGATAGTATCCTGCCAGCCCCAGGAAACTCCTGATCTCTACCACTGAAGTCGGCGCTGCCCAAGCCTCAACTGCTACAATATTCTTGGGGTCAATTGAGATACCATCTCCAGTCACCACATGCCCCAAGAAGTCCACCCGGTCCAAGAAAAACTCACACTTGGAGAGTTTTTCATAAAACTGCTCCCGTCTGAGAGTCTCCAGCACTATCCGCAGATGCTCCTCGTGCTCCTCCTCTGACTTGGAATATACCAAGATATCATCAATGAACACCACCACGAACTTGTCCAAGTACTGGTGGAACACCTTGTTCATTAGGTTCATAAACACTGCTGGAGCATTGGTTAGCCCAAACGGCATAACCATAAACTCGAACTGCCCATACCGCGTCCTGAAAGCGGTCTTAGGAATATCCTCCCTCTTCACCTTCACCTGGTGATAGCCTGACCTCAAATCAATCTTGGAGAACACCCGAGCTCCGCTGAACTAATCAAACAGATCATCGATCCGCAGCAGCAGGTATCTGTTCTTGATCGTCAGGTTGTTAAGTGCCCTGTCGTCGATACACATCCGTACCGACCCATCCTTCTTCGGTACGAAGAGTACCGGTGCACCCCAAGGTGAAGAACTAGATCGGATGAAGCCCTTGTCCTGCAGCTTATCCATTTGCTTCTTCAGCTCCACCAACTCGCTGGTGTTCACTCGATAGACATGCTGAGAGATCGGTTCCGCGCCGGAAACCAAGTCTATCGAGAACTCCACATCTCTGTCCGGTGGAAGCCCCGGCAACTCCTCTGGGAATACATCCATAAATTTTGCGATCAAGGGATGTGGAGCCACCTCCTCCTCAACTGAAGCTCCACAGAAGATGCCACTGTCCTTCTCTGCCTGCTGCTGGGAATACTCAAACTCTGGCTCTCCTGGAGCCCCAAACACAACTCTATCCCCTCGGCAATCAATGCGGGTGTGGTGTCTACTCAGCCAGTCCATACCTAGTACAATGTCATAGTTTGGCAATGGTATGACGATTAGACTCACTCCCAACTCACGGCCTCCCAATCTAACACTCCGCCCTCTGCAAACATCACTCACGAGGATGACTCCATCCCCGGTCGTGATCTTGCAGGGCCTAGGCAATGATTCAGAATCCAGACTGTGTCTAATAGTATAAGATACCGACACAAAGCTGTAGGAAGCCCCAGAATCAAATAATGCATATGCTGGAGTGGAGTCGAGAAAAACCGAACCTGCTATCAGCTCTCCGATGACTTCAGCATCCTCGGCTGCTATGGCGAAAGCTTGCCCCTGATGCCCACCTCGGTCCTGCTGCTGATGCTGATGAAACCTCTGCTGCTGGGTCTGCAGGGCTGGTCCCCGCTGCTGGCCTATTGGAGCCTTGGCTGCCCCAGCTCCTCCTCCTCCTGGTTCCGGACGCATCGACGCAACTGGACATTCTCGTATCTGATGGTCCGCTGACCCACACATCAAGTATCTCCCGAGCATCTTCCTGCACTCGTCCTACTTGTACCCAGGCTTCTTGTAGAAGGTACAACTAATAGTCTGCTGCCTGGGTGCCTGCTGCCCCCTCTGATGCTGGTGCTGCACCTGCTGGAAAGGTGCACGGCCCTGCTGCTGAAACTGCTGCACTGGCCTCTGATGCTGGAACTGCTACTGGAAATGAGGCCTCTTGGCCTGCCCCTGACTGCTACTGCCTGACTGAAAGTCGCGACCTCTCTTCTGCCTCAGTACCAGGTCGTCCTTCTCCGCCATGGCCCCAGAATAAATCTCAGCAAAAGTAGCATTCTGGTCGCTCTTAGTCAGCAACCGAATCTCCCTAATCAAACCTCGGCGAAACTTCCTCGCCTTGGTCTTCTCCGTCAGATCATCAATGAACCGGGCCAGTCGACAGAACTCCCCGGCATACTCAGCAACTGTCTGGTTCCCCTGAACCAGAGCCTCGAACTGTACCTCGATCCCACCCAAGGCTACGTCAGGAAAGAACTGCTCCTTGAACAGCTCCTTGAACTGGGCCCAAGTCTGGCCCTCCACCCCCACTCTGGGATTAGTCTGGTACCATGCACGGGCCAAATCCTGTATCTGGCTGCCCGTTGCCTTAATATGAAGCCGATCTGGTATCTCTGCCAGTCGGAAGATCTCTTCTATGTGCTCAATCCAGTCATCGACATAGTGAATGCCCTCTGTGCCCAAGAACTCCCGAGGTGCATCTTCTGGAAGTCCTGAATATCCCTATCCCTCCGACGGGGCTGCTGCTGAGTTCCCTGACTTGTCACCATCTCAACTGTCGTGCATACCAGCTGATGCGCCTCATCAATCCCTTGCCTGAAATCTGCAGTCTGCCTCTGATGCCGCTGGTACGAGGACTCCAGAATCCTCTCTACGAAGGAGAAGAGATGACCAGCATCAACCATCCCCGCAGGCGGAGGCTGCTGCGGAGGAAGGATCTCAGGAATCACCATGCTCGGTCTCCCGACTGGTGGAGGTGCTCCTCCAAAGGCTGCCGAGACACCGACTCTCGAGGGCTGCACTGGCCCTGGGGCAGCGGGAGCTGTCTGCTGCTGAGGTCGAGAGGTGCTAGACCCCTCACCAACATCTCCCTGCCCAGGACGATGCGATCGCGTCTCAACCATCCTGGAGACACAGATCAAACAAGAAATAATTACTGAGAATGAGTCGAATATCAACGGCGGACAATAAAAATTTCTAAGGAAGACAATAAGCAGCAAAATAGATATACGGAATCTGATACAGAGTTTTCCTAGTGTGATTGGGTACCCTCAAAATTTTTTTTTCACTAATTTCTACTGTAGGCTGCAGCGATATTCTAGTTCGAATACCACTACATTTCTAACCTAAACCTGCATGGGCCACTACTAAAAATGTGTCACGACCCGTACCCTAGAGTAAGGGCATGAGACAGGGGTACGTCCATCCTACGCCGCAGTGTCGACGGTAGAGCGCTGTCCTAGGTCAACAACTAACAACATAAAAGGGTACCTGTATAGTATATACACTCCGAATGGAGGCGACATAGCAATACAGTCTCAATCACATCTAAGGTAGAACAGGAAGACAGAATGATAATGAAAGATGATAATAATATCCAGGAAAACATCACAAAGATACAACCAGAATTCTAAGTATCTAGAAATATATACATGCCCAAATCTCTGAATCCAAGTACAGTAATCCAATATAAAGACAATCCTAATCTAAAGGAGAGTCGTCTACTGCTAGAGGGTCCTGCTGCTGGTCCAAGTCCAGGCACACATCTAGTGTGGCACCATAGTATGTAGGGCAGAGCGCCTCAGCCTCGTCCTCTGTAATATTTCAACAGGTCCAGTCAGGACAGGAGCGAGTACAATACATCTCAATAAGTCATAGCAGGTTAGGATATATAATTATTCTATAGAGTAAAATACAAGAAACTGAAGGAATATCATGATAAACAGGAAGAACTGTAAATAAATAGCTACAGTATATAAAGAACTAGCAGTGTCTAGTGATTCAGATCACAAGATGGTTATGTAAACGGCACGATGTTGTACACGAGTAATCTACAGAGGTTGTACACGAGTAATCTACTGGATTGATTATATAACCACTTCTACTCCCCCGCCCCAATCAATACACAAGGATCCAACTATGATATGTTATTGCACACGAAGTATACTCGCACACGAGATCATGTGAGCACATGAGTATACACGATTTCACACGATTTGTACACAAAAAGTACAAACACAAGGAGTACACAATGTCCATGATAAAGTACACGAACACGAATACCCGATGTATCGCTAAGGGGATAACATCGCAGAACAAGATCCATATAGTACTAATCCGTGTTTCCAACGTGTCAGCATCATGTATAGTAATCTAAAGCAGGAAATATACTCCTAATGTAGGATATAAAATGATCAGAGAATGTACTTGCCTGTATCTTGAGAATCTGGAGAAAGTATACTGTCCGAGGAGGGGTGTCTATCTCCTATAGAACAGTACGAGTCACTATGAGTCTACAATGATAATACGATGCAAATCAATGCATTCTACATGAAACTAGGTCAATCTAGACCAAAGTCAACTCTTGATCAACTCTGGTCAACCCTAAAGTCGAACCTAGTCAAATAGTCTAATCTAGGTCTGACAAGACCATTCTAGGTTCACTAGGCTAATCTAGGCAATACCAGCTAATCTAGGCAATACCATGTCAAGCCCACCCATACACACATTGGTATATAGGTAATCTAATTAGAGAAGTACACATAGGCTACCTATACACTATCACCCAATATCATAATACATCATATTACACAATATATATAGCCTATCTCATACACATATATATTTCACACATTATATATATATAACTAATATATATAGGAAACTAAATAATATTACAAGCATATATATTATATATATATACAAGAAGGAATACACAAGTGTATGTGTGTGTGTGGAAGGGGAGTGTGGTGTGACTGGAAAACAGTGAATAACATGTGGGGGTGCATATGTTCAGGGCATGGAAAAAATAGTGTATACACTTGTGGAATGGATGTGTGTGTGATCAGAATTTAGAAACAGTATATATATATGCACAGGAAATCAGTTTGCAGTAAACAATATGGTTCAAAACCATTTCAGGTTATGAATAAATCTAATCTCAGTTTAAAACCAATTAAAAGGAACTGAACACTAGTTTAAGAAGAGGGTGAATTATCAGTTTTCAATAAAACAATGCCCAAAACCCATACTCAGTTAACCAGTGCAAATAATCAAGCATGGACAGCTTAGGAAATCTGGGAATTATTTGTGAATACAAGGAAAGGAAACTTGTGAAGAACACTATCATTCCTAAACAGGTTTTATGCAACATTGCAACACTGAAAATGAATGAATTCAGTTAACAATCTATCCATCACCCAAAATTCAGTCCAACCAATACATTCCCAGGTTATGTACACTTCAAACTCAGAAATCAAGGACAAAAGAAAGAATCAGTTTGCTGTTATATCAAGGAGGGAATCGATTTACAATCCATTCAATACCTCCCCATTCTTAGTTTTTACAGTTAACAATACAACCTTTCTCTTCACTTGAAGTTCCAGATTAATGATTGAACTTAAAAACCCAGTTAACACACACTACATCAGATTTAAAGGAAACTGGAACAGGGAACATACTCAGGTTCTTGACAGGTCAAGTTACAGTTATCTAAATGAAAGGAAATCAATCCACAACTAACAATATAGTTAACACTATTCTCAGGTTGTTAGCAGTAAAATATGAGTCAAACATCAGGACAAGGACCCAGTTCAATTCATTTTAATGAAGAATAAATCATTCAATTATCAGTTAACAGTTCACTAAACGGGGAACAATTTCAGTTCATCACAGTGATCCAACTTGAACATCAATTTCCAAAACACACCGTACAAATCCCAAATTTTGAATGAAACACTTAGCTAACATAATATATAATATGTAGGGATCCAAAAATTAGTTGAACCATAACACAAAGGAGCATTAAACTGGTTTGGAAAAACTGGGAATAACAGTATCGGGCAGTATCAGAAAACTCAAGGAAAATCCCATGTTCGAATTTCTATTCCTCATCTAAAACCTAAGTTAATCAAGTAATAATTATAACAGAGGTTAAAACATGATATTTATCATTTAAACATAATTTAAAAACATTTAAATTGATTAAAACACCAGAATGCATACACAACACACACACGCACCAGTGGCTTCCCCGTGCACACGGAATACCGTGTCCGACACGACACGAGGAATCGTAAAACTTTGTAAAAAATCTCATGTCGAGGTGGCGTATTGGCGCGCAGTAGCCCCCGGGTAGCATGGGAGCTACAGTACCGCGTGCACGCCCCCGCACCACGTGTTCTCGTGTCCCCCATGACTCGACACGACACACAAATCACCACACGACCCTGGGAATCCTTAGACGACACCTAGGGCTAATTTTCTGTTCATTTAGAATCGAAAATCTCGAACGAAAGGATATTTCGTCGAACACCTAGATCTAACATCTGATACGTGTCCGATACGGACACGAAATGAGTCCAAAACCTAGGGTTGGCCTATCCTATAGTTAGTTGAGGGCTAGGGCTTCCCTAAAATGATTTTTAACAGATTTTAGGAGCAATAGATAGGATTATACCTCTATGTGAACAAGCTCTCAAAAAAGCCTCAAGGAAATGATTCCTCAAACCACCCAAAGTCCTCCAAATTGATTCCTTCCTGTCAAAACTTAATACAAACAGCAAGAATATGGGATTTAGGTCCTATTGTAATTTATTAGAGGGAAAAAGGATTTAATTTGAATTTAATAGAAATTTTTGAAGATGGAACTCACCTCTTTCTTACAACTTTGGATAAACCCTAAGAGAGAGGCTAGCCCTAATTTTTGGGAGAGTATTTATAGAGGGGGGGGCTGTCTAGTGGCCGGCCATAGGGCCTAGACCTAGGGTTTTGCCAAGTTGATTGAGTCCCTAATGGTTTAAGTCATGATTATGACTTGTGACTTCACAAGCCATTCTTAGACCAAACTAATTCCAATTTTCCCCAAACCAATTCTAATGAACTTGAAATCACTAACTTAGGTCACACTAGGGTTTCTTAACCTAACCAAGGTGTCCTGACCTAGGTTAGCCTATAGGGCAGTCTCCTAGTCAACACCAGTCAATACCTAAAACTAGCACAAATCAATTATACTAAAAATCATCCAAAAATCACATTAATTATAATTAATAATAATAATCCCAATAAATTCCAAAATTTTGAAAATGACCAAAATACCCTCAAGCTAGAAAAGTGGCAGTGACAAATCTATCCCTTTAAAATAATTTCGTCCTCGAAATTAAAAGGCGAAAATAACTGCTAAGAAGGATAGAAAAGTATACCTCAAGGTCCAAAAAGATAGGGGTACCGCTCGCGCATCTCATCCTCCCGCTCCCAGGTAGACTCTCCTGGAGAATGATACCTCCATGCGACGCATACCAAGGGTATCACCTGGTTCCTCAATACCTTCTCTCGGAGATCCAGGATCTCCACAGGCTGCTCTGGATAACTGAGAGTAGGTCCAACCTCTATCTCCGAGTGATCGAGCACATGGCTAGGGTCAGCCACGTACCGTCTCAGCTGTGATACGTGGAATACGTTGTGGACGCCCACTAGTGCAGGTGGCAAGTCTAGCCTGTATGCCACGTCACCGACTCTCCCGCTGATAACGAAAGGGCCGATGAAGCGCGGGCTAAGCTTCCCACCTCCACCAAAATGTATCGTACCATGAGTCGGAGATATCCGCAGAAAAACCATGTCTCCAACCTAATCACAAGCAAGGTCTCAAGTTACTAAAAAAATCAAACACGATCAATCAAATAAAACTAAATACAACCTAATTCTAACCCTACTCTAAATCTATACCTCAAACTCCAGCGGCCTCTGGTGGCTATCGGCCCAGTGCCGATGTCTGTCCTGTGCCACGTGAAGTCTGTCCCTGATGAGCTTCACCTTCTCGGCTGTGTCAACAACCATCTCTGGACCCAGTAAAGCTCGCTCTCCAACATCATCCCAAGATAAGGGTGTACGACACCTACGTCCGTACAGAGCCTCAAACGGTGACATATCAATGTTGGCCTGAAAACTGTTGTTGTAAGCAAACTCCACCAAATGCAGGTGATCCTCCCAGGAACCTCCAAAATCTAGGACGCACGTCTGCAGCATATCCTCAAGTGTCTGAATAGTCCTCTCTGACTGTTCGTCCGTCTGGGGGTGGTATGCAGTACTGAACTTGAGCTGAGTGCCCAAGCTAGTCTACAGACTCCTCCAGAAATGGAAAGTAAAGCGGCTATCCCGATCTGAGACTATGCTGACGGAAACTCCGTGAATCTTGACTATCTGCCACATATACAACTCCGCCAGCCTCTCTGTAGACGTACCCACCTTGAATGGCAAAAAGTGGGCCGATTTGGTCAACCTGTCAAAGATGACCCAAATTGCGTCTTTTCCTCCTGGTGTACGGGGCAACCCTGACACAAAATCTATGGTAATATGCTCCCACTTCCACTCTGGAATGGGCAGCGGCTACAACAATCCTCCAGGCCTCTGCCTCTCAGCCTTGACCTGCTGACAGATCAAGCATCTATCTACGAAGTGGGACACCTCCCTCTTCATCCCGTACCACCAGACATGCTCTCGCAGATCCCTGTACATCTTGTTGGCACCATGATGTATAGAGTACTGTGACTTGTGAGCCTCCTGCATAATCTGCTCTCTGAGCTTCCCGCTAGGCACACATAACCTGGCACCGTGCCTCAGGGCACCATCCTCTGAAAGTGAGAACTCAACATCCCAAGACTCTCTAAGTCTGCAAGCAAGTGCCGATCCATGGTCAAACACATGGTTGTCGGATACCTACTCAAGGCATCGACAACCACGTTGGCCTTCCCCGGGTGATACTGGAGTGCAATATAAAAGTCCTTCATGTTGGCCCATTCCATGGTCACACCCGATTTCGATAATCAACATACACTTTAGTCAATACGCAAAATATAGAAAATGCTGCTAATCATTTCAGGATTCATGGAATCATATTCAACGGACGATGTACCGCATCAATCAAAGCGTCAACATCATCAAATCTTCAGAAGACTCATTTCTAATTTTATTCTGTGTTTCATATTTTATTGAGTCTAGGAATTACTTTGTAAAGTCAATTTTGGTAATACTGGCTTAGGGTTAAAACTGTCCACATTCCAAAAAGCCTACCCACTTACCATTCGTATTTTCGTTTACAAATATTTCAAAAACATATTTCAAAAATATTCTTTTCAAATGATTTTACAAATAACTAAAAACAAGTTTGAAAACTGTTTTTACAAAAGATTTTCAAATATCTCCTGACATAACTCCTAATCGAGTTCGGCCCGAGTTCGGTCCGAGCTCTGACCGAGTTCGGTCAAAAATGATTCAAACTTCTGTTGCCTCCAAATCAGCGAGCAACGTCTTTTTACGAGATATTTGCATCCGAACTCTGCCCGAACTCTATCCAAGTTCGGTTCGAGAAAACACCTATAAATAGAGGAGAACTTTTTATTTCAAATCATCAATTCATTCTTCATTCTCTCTTCTCTATTACTCAAGTGTTTTCAAACGATCTAAGATTTTCAAATCTCACCTATACATCTCTTAGCCAAAAGCCAGTACTATCACAGTTGATTTAGAGTCTTTTGGTTACTCAAGAGTTGTAAAGAGGTCGTTCCAAGTTTCAACAACTTTTCCTGTTATGTAGCTGGTCGTGCGCTCGTCACCAAGCACGGTATGTATTGTGGAGCTGGTCGTGCGCTTGTCACCAAGCACGGTGTTGTAAGAGACTGCAAGCTCTCAGTTAAAGTTTGTGCCATAGTGGATTAACATCGAGCAAGAGTACTCGAGACTGGATTAGTCCTCTCAGAGGGATACCAGTATACATCGCTGTGTCACTGAGTTTGAATTCTCTATCTTTATTTACTGTCTCTTATATATCTGCCATAGCTTATTTTTTTAATTGGTGATTATTTTTTGCTGCACACACGCACTCTATTCACCCCCTCTAGAGGTGCTCAACTGTCCTACAATTGGTATCAGAGCAAGTTATATTCTTATATTACATACCTTAGAGAATATATATGGCAGCCGTGAAATCTATATTCAACGGTGATGGACAATCCACAAATAGACATCCCCTATTTGATGGAACAAATTACACATACTGGAAAACACGAATGACTTTCTTTCTAAAGTCTCTCGACTTTGATCTTTGGTCAATAGTCATTGATGGTTATAAAAAACTAGCCCGAACAGTGGTTGAAGGCCAGCTGGTTGAAAAGACCCATAATAAGTACACTGAAGCAGAAAAGGCTAAAGCAAGCCTAGATGCTCGTGCCATCAATGCACTATTCTGTGCAATTGACAAAACCGAATTCAACAGAGTTTCAACCTGTAAAACATCTCATGAAATTTGGAAACTTCTTGAGGTAACCCATGAAAGGACTTCCCAAGTAAAGGAATCCAAAATTAGTAGACTGACACAGGAGTATGAATCTTTTAAGATGAAACCCGGTGAGTCAATTACACAGATGTTTACTTGTTTCCTTGATATAACTAATCCTCTACAATCTCTTGGTAATGATTACAGCGATCACGAGAAGATCAGGAAAGTGCTGCGGGCTCTAACAAAGAACTGGAATCCAAAAGCCACAACAATCATTGAAGGAAACGATCTCACCACTATGACTCTGAAAATGCTGATGGGCAAACTCATGACCCATGAACTCGACTTGCAAGATTTTGAAGAAGCAACACCAAAGGAGAAAACTATTGCCTTCAAAGCTCAAGCAAGAAAATCAACATACAACGATTCCGATGAAGAATCGTCAAGTGGTGATGAACGAGCCCTACTTGCGAAGAACTTCAAGAAATATCTAAAGTTCACAAGCAGAAAGAAGAAAGACGTCCAAGAAAGCAACGAAGATGAAACTATATGCTTTGGATGCAAAAATCAGGGCACATGAAGAAGGACTGTCCAACCACCAAGAAAAGCAGTCCATACGATAGATCAAGATCAAGCAGAAAAGCAACCTCTGGTCAAAATTATGCCGACACAAGCATCTGGCACGAAAGCGATGACAGTGATTCAGAAGAAGAAGACAGACCCTGCAGCAATGCAAATGCTTGTCTCATGGCATTCGAAAAGGTATCATCTAATCCTTTGTTTGATGATTTTACTTTCGATGAACTAGAGAATGCCTTTAGCAAACTACTTGAAGATCACAAAACTATGCTCGACAAGTATAAGCAATCTCAAAAAGAGATTAAGGTACACACAACCGAGATAGCTAGACTGTCTAATCTAATTGAAGATATTAAAGAGACATCTACTACCGGTAACACGGAAGAGATAGCCAAACTTAAGGTAGACTATCATATGGCTATCCTCAATATTGAAAAGAAAGAAAGGGACTATGTCAAAGTACAAAAGCTTTATGACATAGAGAAGAAGATGCACCTAGTAACTGAACAAAGACTCCTTGATATGACTGCTAGATACGAAGAGTCTATTACGATTTCTAAAAAGTTAGAAATCAAGTTAGGCAATACCTGTGACACAGCCTAAGATTAGTCCTAATGCGAAGCATACACCTAGAAGGACTAAACACAAGAAAGCACAGAAGAAACACGAACACCATCATGCTTTCACTTACAGGTTCTCCAAACAAAACAAGCTTGCAAACACAGTTTCTACCACTAAACTGACTTGCACATATTGTGGTACGTACGGACACATATCACAATATTGTCTTGCAAGAAAGCTTGTTGATAACCATACTTTAGTCTGGAGACCTAAAGCTAATCTGAGTGGACCCTTCAGAAAATGGGTACCAAAGGATTCATCTACTTGTCTTGTAGGTGGACCCTCAACCCTCTCATGCTAAAAGCAAATGGATTCTCGATAGCGGATGTTTACGACATATGACTGGTGATGCATCCTTATTCGCTACGCTATCAATAAAGAAAGAAGGATACATCTCCTTCGGAAATAACTTGAGAGGTGATATAATAGGTAATGGTACTGTAGGTATTTCTCCTTATCCAATAATAAAGGATGTTTGTCTAGTAACTGAATTGAAACATAACCTATTGAGCATAAGTCATTTAGCAGATAATGGTTATGGTATCAATTTTGTGAAAGATAAATGTACCATATATGATATGTCATCTGGTGATCCTGTATATAAAGGGATTAGAGAAGACAACATTTATGTTTTTTTTTGGAGAATACTAATAATGCAGGAAGGTACCTAGTAGCCAATCAAGATGAAAGCTGGCTATGGCATATGAGACTAGGACATGCAAACATGGATACTATCTCACGTCTGAATACAAAGAAGTTGGTAAAAGGACTCCCTGAAATTCCATTCAAGAGAGATATGGTATGTGCTGACTGTGAAAAGAACAAAGCACATAGGTCTACTTTTAAATCCATCAACGCTGTAAGTACTTCGAGACCTTTGCAGTTGATTCATATGGATTTATTTGGTCCTAGTAGAGTCGCTAGTCTTGGCGGTAAGCTCTACGCTTTTGTTATTGTTGATGATTTCTCTCGATTTACTTGGGTTTACTTTTTATCAAACAAAAGTGATGCTATTTTTGAATTTCAGATATTTTGTAAAAAGGTACAAAACGAAAAAGGCTTCATGATTACTCCTATCCGAAGTGATCATGGTGGCGAATTCGAAAATTCTGATTTCAAAAAGTTTTGTGATGATAGTGGATACTACCACGAATTTTCTTGTCCTAGAACTCTCCAACAGAATGGTGTTGTGGAGGGGAAGAACCGTACTCTAAGCGAAATGGCTAGAGTCATGCTGAATCAGTATAATCTTCCTAAATACTTTTGGACAGAAGCTGTTAGTACAGCCTGTCATGTTTTAAATAGGGTGTTAATTCGACCTATCTCGAAGAAAATACCATATGAGCTTTGGTTTGAAAGAATTCCAAACATTTCTTATTTTAAAGTTTTTGGTTGTCGTTGTTTTATCCTGAACACCAAGGATAACTTGGGAAAGTTCGACTCCAAAGCAGATGACGGGATATTTCTCGGATATGCTGCTAAGAGTAAGGGATATAGAATTTTTAATAAAAGATCTATGATTGTTGAAGAAAGTATTAATGTTACCTTTGATGAGTTGAATAGTCACAGATCTAGCGACAGTGATGATGAAGATGCACCTAAAAAGATTAAGAAGAGTTCTGAGAAAGATCTGACCCAAGAGGCAAGGACTGATAAAAGTTTCGAAGATGCAGGAACTGAGAAAAGTCTTGTGAAAGACATGGCCCAAGATTTGAATCATTGAGATTCAAGCCAGATCATCCAGAAACTCTCATTATAGGTGATGTATCAAAAGGTATAAGTACACGTTCATCTCTTAAAGATTCTGAATTAGCAGCAAATGTAGCATTTATTTCACAAACAGAACCTAAGAACGTAGAAGATGCTTTTTCTGATGAGTTTTGGATTTCTGCCATGCAAGAGGAACTTAATCAATTTGAGAGGAACCAAGTTTGGGAACTTGTTCCTAACCAATTAGTCAATCGATAATTGGTACCAAATGGGCGTTCCAAAATAAACTCAGTGAAGATGGACAAGTTCTACGCAACAAAGCACGTCTAGTTGCACAAGGTTATAATCAAGAAGAAGGAATTGATTATGATGAGACTTATGCTCCTGTTGCTAGACTAAAAGCCATCCGCATGTTTTGCGCATTTGCATGTTTTAATGATTTTAAACTTTTTCAAATGGACGTAAAAAGCGCATTTTTAAATAGATTTTTGAAAGAAGAGGTTTTTATGAAACAACCCCCTGGTTTTGAAGATTTTCAAAAACCTGATCACGTCTTCAAGCTTAAGAAAGTACTTTATTGACTCAAACAAGCACCTCGTGCTTGGTATGAACGCCTAAGCGCCTTCTTACTTGATAATAGATTTTCGAAAGGAAAGATTGATACTACTTTATTTATAAAATCCATGAATGATGATATACTTCTAGTGCAAATTTATGTAGATGACATTATATTTGGTTCTACTAATAAAAAACTCTGTCAAGATTTTGCCAAGTGTATGCAGAGTGAATTTGAGATGAGTATGATGGGAGAACTGAACTTCTTCCTAGGACTGCAAATCAAACAGCACTCGAACGGAACGTTCATCAACCAAGCTAAGTACACGAAGGACATACTGAAAAAGTACGACTTCGAGAATGTAAAGCCAATCGGGACGCCTATGGCTACATCAACAAAGCTTGATGCTGATGAAAGTGGCAAACCTGTCGATCAGCGTAAGTATCGAGGTATGATTGGTAGTTTATTATATTTAACTGCTAGTCGCCCTGATATTATGTTTAGCGTTTGCATATGTGCTCGTTATCAGGCAAACCCTAAGGAATCACATCTTAGTGCCGTTAAACGTATCTTTCGATACCTTAAAGGAACTTCTACAGTTGGCTTATGGTATCCCAAAACCAAATCCTTTGACCTTATAGGTTACTCGGATGCGGATTTTATTGGATGCAAAGTGGACCGTAAAAGTACCAGTAGCACATGTCATTTCTTAGGAAAGGCCTTAGTCTCTTGGTTTAGCAAAAAATAAAATTCAGTAGCGTTATCAACAACTGAGGCTGAGTATATCGCCGCAGGACGTTATTGTGCTCAAATTTTGTGGATGAAGCAAACCTTAGAGGACTATAATCTGCACTACACAAATGTTCCTATTTATTGTGAAAACACTAGTGCAATAAATCTGACTAAGAACCCTATTTGTCATTCACGTACAAAGCACATAGAAATTAGACATCATTTTTTTCGTGATCATCAACAACACGGGGATATCTGCCTAGAATTTATTGACACTAATCATCAACTAGCATATATATTCACTAAACCATTGGCTGAAGACCGTTTTAACATTTTGAGGCGTGAGCTCGGCATTCTTGAATTCTCGGACTCATAATGTGTATGGTAATTAAAATTGAAGTTATGACTTGATATTTTATTATTTAACGAAAATTGTTTTTGGGTACAAACTTAAAAAGGGTATGTCTGTCACCACGGCTACGGTCGAATCGAAGCGGTATTTAAGAGTTCCCGGACAAAGACTTTTCGGATCTCTGGTTCGACTTTTTCTCTGGTCGTCGTATTTGCTCTGGAGCTTTCATTAATTTTATTACTTTCTTTGAATACGCTCCAATTTTTGACCAACTTGGATACCGCGATTTCTTCGAGGTCCAAGAGAGCATTTATGACAATGCCGTCCGTATATTTTACTGCAACCTGCAGGTAAAACCAAACGGCAATTTCTATTCTTGTATTGCTAGGCAAGAATTGGAATTTAGCGCCACCGATATCAGCGAATACTTTCATATTCCTGATTTGGGTGATGCATTAGTTGACATCTACCACATTCAGTTCCCTGCTGAGGCCACTCTTGTTTCCTTCAGGGAATTAATCTGTCATCCTAACCCTCCTCCCCGGAGAATTTTTGCCAAAAATCTGAACCAAAACTTCTATGACCTTCATCATATGATCTTTTCTGTTCTTCTTCCGAAGAAAGGCTCTACTGATGAAGTAACCTTTTTGGAACTATCAGCTTTATATCACATCCACTTTGGCATCCCATTCTCCATTCCCAAAACTATGATGTCCTGGATGCTTAACTGCAGAAATGCAGGTAGGAATCTAGTCTATCCCATGCATCTAGCTTCTATCTTTCGACGTTTCGAGATTGATCTTGAGACGTGTGCCATCTCCTCCCCTCCTGTTGAGCTGACTCGATCTCGTCGATTTCCTGCACCACCTCTGCCTCCTGGAGCTCATCCTGCTCCAGCTGCTGATGCTGAGGTCCCTCCGGCTGATGCTCCTCCTGCTCTGGCCCCTGCCCCAGGATTCGATCAGACATTCTACCAGCGCTTCGATGACTTTGTTGCTGTATCTACGCAACGTCATCAGGACTCAGAGTTCTGGCACATTTCTCAGGCCCAGGTGCTGAGAAATAGTATTGCTGACCTCCACTATAGCCTGGCTCAGGATTCAGTCCATCCAGTCACCCTCCTTCCTCACCCTGCTTTCCCGGGTCCTCGATTTACTGATGAGGTTACCTTTCAGTATTTCGACCCGACTACAGCCTACTTCCCTCATGAGCCTTCCGGTGCGGACGACCCCACGATGTGACGTGGATTCAGCTATGGGATAGTGGATATTGATTAGTTGATGCAGTTGATGTAGTAGTTTTTTATTTATTTCATGTCTAAACTGATTAGTTAGACATTTATCAGTTGTACTTTTGGATTTCTAGTGGAAATTTCTATGCTATTTCAGTTTATTATGAGCTGTTTCATTCTATATTAGTTGTTTCCATATATGTCTATGCTATGATTATATCTTTTTGCTTCACTTTGTCTTGTGTTTGTTTATTGTTGGCTTCACACATTACGGGGGAGCCAAGTCATTTTACTACTTGACAAAGGGGAAGAAAAAGAGTATACCAACATATACAATCCAAAAACAAAATTCAAACATCTCAATTTTGTTAGGTACTTTGTATTTTGTTCTATTTGATATAAATATATTTTGGTATAGACTCAAGTTTGTCAATTATCAAAATGGGGAGATTATTGGCCCATTCCATGGTCACACCCGATTTCGATAATCAACATACACTTTAGTTAATACGCAAAATATAGAAAATGTTGCTAATCATTTCAGGATTCATGGAATCATATTCAACGGACGATGTACCGCATCAATCAAAGCGTCAACATCATCATATCTTCAGAAGACTCATTTCTAATTTTATTCTGTATTTTATATTTTATTGAGTCTAGGAATTACTTTGTAAAGTCAATTTTGGTAATACTGGCTTAGGGTTAAAACTGCCCACATTCCAAAAAGCCTACCCACTTACCATTAGTATTTTCGTTTACAAATATTTCAAAAACATATTTCAAAAATATTCTTTTCAAATGATTTTACAAATAACTAAAAACAAGTTTGAAAACTGTTTTTACAAAAGATTTTCAAATATCTCCTGACAGAACTCCTAACCGAGTTCGGCCCGAGTTCGGTCCGAACTCTGACCGAGTTCGGTCCAAAATGATTCAAACTTCTGTTGCCTCCAAATCAGCGAACAACGTCTCTTTGCGTGATATTTGCATCCGAACTCTGCCCGAACTCTGTCCAAGTTCGGTTCAAGAAAACACCTATAAATAGAGGAGAACTTTTCATTTCAAATCATCAATTCATTCTTCATTCTCTCTTCTCTATTACTCAAGTATTTTCAAACGATCTAAGATTTTCAAATCTTACCTATACATCTCTTAGCCAAAAGCCAGTACTATCAGAGTTGATTTAGAGTCTTTTGGTTACTCAAGAGTTGTAAAGAGGTCGTTCCAAGTTTCAACAACTTTTTCTGTTGTGGAGCTGGTCGTGCGCTCGTCACCAAGCACGGTGTGTGTTGTGGAGCTGGTCGTGCGCTCGTCACCAAGCACGGTGTTGTAAGAGACTGCAAGCTCTCAGTTAAAGCTTGTGCCATAGTGGATTAACATCGAGCAAGAGTACTCGAGACTGGATTAGTCCTCTCAGAGGGATACCAGTATACATCGCTGTGTCACTGAGTTTGAATTCTCTATCTTTATTTACTGTCTCTTATATATCTGCCATAGCTTATTTTTTTAATTGGTAATTATTTTTCACTGCACACACGTGTTTTCCATAAATAAATTCTTTTATTTATTGTGTATCTGGGAAAATTACAACTATGGGAATCCGATCTAGAAGACGATCGCTTTATCCCTTAGACTATGCGAAGAAGAAAAACTCTCAAAAATTTTGACAGCAGTTGTAGATATCCGTGTCTCTGTTAAAACAAATGAGAAAAAGAACTCTATTTATAGAGTCAAAAATAACTGAAAAGATAACTACTTCACCACCTGTGCACATTTGAAAAATCACGCAGACTTCAAATACACGCAGGGTTAGTGGGTAGTTACTGGACGTGGCCTGTAACTGTTGGACACATGGCATTCATGCATGGGTCGTGTACAAGTTACAGGGCACGCATGAGAGAGATCGGTGGCATGGCTGCCACGTACTCCAATTTGATGAAGGTTGAGATGAAATCCACGCAGACTTGTTGAAGACAAAATCCATGCAGCCTTGTTGATGATGAAATTCACGCAGACTTGTTGAGGGCGAAATCCACGCAGACTTGGGGGAGAAAACTTCAGAATTCACGCCAACTTTGAAGCAGAAAGCTCAAAATTCACGCAAGCTTGGGGAAGGAAAAAGTTCAAAATTCACGCAGACTGCCAGCTGTCTTGATTCTGTATGCTTCGTCTGACACAAAATCTCTGACATTGATTGCACTGTCAGTCGCATTAAATGAGGATAAGGCCTATAGTCACGCCAACTTGGTGAAGGCTGAGTCTTACTGAAGAAGATTTCGAGAATCACGCAGAAGACGGCTGTGATCTCTCGAGTTCCGTGCATACGTGGCATACGAGGAGACATTCCTTAACTATTGTGCTGTCAGTCATTATGATACTCTGACACACATGATGAGCTGTCTCTGCGTGACTTTGAAGAAATGGTCTAGCAGAACTCAGCGTGACTTTTATACTGTTTCCTGATCAACTCTGCGTGACTTTTAAACACTTTCTGGATCAACTCAGCGTGACTTTCATTTTTGAGGCCTACAAAACCCCCTTCAAAGTTTTCAAAAAATGATAGATTATTTCGAAATACTTTGAAATAGAGATGATAAAATGGATTTAGTCACGCTGAGATGACTTTAATGAGAGATTTGCTCCGAGATGATTGGGCTGTTGGGATTCTGTGCGGTTAGGATCCCGTGCAAATCTCCAAATATCGAGGCAATAATGACTTTGCCGTCGTTTAGAATTCTTCATGAGCCTATAAATAATTCATAAACCACTCCTTTACTTCTTTACTTGCTTTCAAGAGAGAGAATCCACAGAAGAAAGAAAACTCCTCCTTTCCCGACGAAGTTCATCTTCTCCGACTTCTTCTTCTCCTTCACAGCAGCAATGGCACCCAAGAAGTCCGACGCTCAGGCCAAGGGGAAGGCTCCTGCGTCTTCCTCGCGTGCCACCACCAACAGACTCCCGCGACGAGAAGTCACGCAACCGCCTATGCAGCATAAGTGATGGACGAACTGTTGAAGACGACTTTGATGAGGATGAACTTTGATGAAGACGAACTCCACATAGACTTAGGATTAAAAATAATCAAATGATGAACTCAGAAATGTATCCCCCCTTCTTAGGGCAAAGGATATTAACAAAGAATGCCCCCTCTTTAGGGTCGGCCATACTTCACATCTTCGTGTTTACGAAGCTCTGTGTTTCACGCAAAGGAGCATGGCTCTCATGATTCTGCGTGATTCTTCACATGTTGGCAGAAATGTCAATGTTTGGATAAATCATGCAGACTTTTCATGACTCTGCGTGACTTAATCATCTGCTGACAGAGATGTCAAATGTTGAATTAGTCACGCAGCAACTTTCATGACTCTGCGTGACTTAATCATCTGTTGAATAAATCCCATGTGTGATTGTTGATCTTTGCGTGATTCTTTGCAGTGTCTATACTGAAAACTGAGATCGTTGTGAAGGAAGAAGTGTTGCCTTTCGTCAAAGAAGAAGTGACACCCAAAGAAGAACTGGCATCCATCAAGGAGGAACACATTTTTGATGTTAAAGCATCTGTAAAGGAAGAACCCATGTCTGAAGAAAGTAGTACTGGGAGTTCTGACCCTCTTGCTCTGGACGAGAATATACATCCTTTGTACGCAAAATGGTTGAGGGAATGGCATATGCGTCGTCGTAACTAGGCCAAAAATGTCTGTTAGTGTAATCTCTTACTTTTTGTCAGGCTAAAGAGATAATAATCTTCTATAAAAGTGCGAATGTAACTGATTTTAAATCAATAGAATGCCTTTGCACTTTTGCATAAAATAAATTGTCAGGGTGAATCATCGAATGGTTGCAATGAATGGATGAACCCTCATAATGACCGTAATGAATGGACGAACCATCGGATGAATGTAATAAATGAATGAACGAACCATCATAATGAATGAATCTTGGGAAAGACGCGTCCCTTCGATTCTTGTAACCAAATGCCTATAAATAGAGCATAATTTTGAGTAGAGAGATCAACATCATTCTCTTCTATTCACAATGTCTTCCGAAGATAACATGAAGAAGGTTGAAGTCGTCTCCAAGGTTGACGAAGACGCTAAAGAGCGTTCAACTCCACCGAAGAAGGAGACGGGTGAAGGCTCGTCTACTCCCAAGCCTCCTAAAGATATCCTGGACTTCCTACTTGAACCAGGAGAAACCGAAGAAAAAGAAGCAAAGAGGCTGGTTGCCTGCCAGTTTCTGGTGCGATCGGGCAATGATGTGTTCGATTCTTTTGCCAATTGTGTATTTGGTCCTCATCCCAAGTTTGAGAAGGACGACAGTGATCTTCCATGATAATGTACTATTCTTCATGAAATAAAATCAACTTTTATTCGACTGTCTAACTCGATTAACCGATAAGCTCCGTTTAAACAAACTTTGCTTACGATGTAGGGTTCTTTCCACTTTATATCAATTTTACCTGTATTCATTGATCTTTAGACTCAGACATCAGAAAGACTAAATATCATTTTCATAAATATGATACTGAGATAGAAAATTCAGAGGTAATATGGACATGATTTTCTAGATATCAAATTTGTTAAGAAAACGATACGAAATAGAATATCTATTTCCACTGGGAATAACAGATATCGAAACGATTCTTTGGAAAGAACAATGAAGCTGGTGCATGATAGGAGAACAATCTTGACGGAAATAAATATTAGACATAATATTTCTTCAAGAATTTGCCGTTAATGGGCATCATGGTGACTTTACCATCCAGAGTAGTGAGTTGATAAGCCCCATTAGAAAAGACCTTATTTACAATGAATGGACCTTCCCATTTTGCATCGAACTTGCCTTTACTCATGTGCGTCATAGTCATCGAACGTCTAACGGTAAAAACAAGTTCTCCTTTTTGAAATGTTCGAATTCTGACTTTTTTGTTAAAAGCCCTTGAAATTCTAGCTTGATAGAATTCGATATTTTGTTGAGCAGACAACCGCTTTTCATCCAGAGCTTCCAACTCTTGAAGTCGAAGATGATCATTATTCTCGGAGGTAAGTTCATTAGCGATTGCTATCCTTAAAGAAGGAATTTGAATCTCTAATGGAAGGACAGCTTCACATCCGTACACCAGAGAGAAAGGCGTACATTTAGTAGTATTACGAACTGTAGTGCGATAAGCCCACAAGCATTCACCAAGCTTCTCACTCCAATTACGTTTGTTGGTAGAAACAAACTTCTTTAAGAGTTTGATGATGGTCTTGTTGAAAGCTTCTGCTAATCCATTAGCTGCAGGATTATATGCGGTAGAAGCCACATTGTCAATCCGATGATCGTCGCAGAATCGAGTAAATTTCTGGCTGACGAACTGTGGTCCATTATCATGAATAATACGTCGAGGAACACCAAATCTATAGATGACATGGTGTTTAATAAAACTGATAACATTGGAAGTTTTGACATCAGATAATGGAATGGCTTCGGCCCATTTGAAGAAATAATCGGTTATCGTAAGAATAAACCGATGACCTTTGGATGAAGGCGGATTGATTGGGCCAATAATGTCCATGCCCCAGGCTTCGAAGGGCCACGATGCTGTCGTCGGATGTAGGAATTCTGAAGGTTGATGGATGAAATCTGCATGGATTTGACAAGCTTTACACTTCCTTGCATATTCGATGGCATCTGATACCATAGTTGGCCAATAATAACCTATCCATCGAATACGGTCTTGAAGTTTTGGTCCAGGTTGATGCACTCCACAGATTCCGTCATGTGCTTCTCGGATAACTTGTTGGGCTTTATCACCGGCAATACATCGAAGAAGTAGACCGTCATAAGATCGTCGATATAAGGTCTTTGTAGTATGATTGTAATAGAATCTGAGTGATCGTCGTCTGATAGATGCTGCTTCACTCGGATTATCTGGAAGAATATCATACAATATGAAATCTAAGAAAGGAAGTCTCCAATCTTTGTCCGTATTCTGAACCTCAGTTGCATCATTGAAGATGAATTCCATACTGGAATCAGATGAAGAAGAAAATAATTTACGATCGAATCCGAATCCTCTTGTTGTATTGACATCATGAGATGATGATTCTTCAATGTCAATAGGAAGTCCGAGAGTCAGATTATTCTCGATATGAAATAATTCCCGATTGTAAACAACAATCATTTGTTGCCGTCTAACTGGAATAGCTAACACCGCAGCGAGATTAGCGAGAGCGTCAGCTTCTGTGTTACATACTCGTCTAATATGTTCGATGAATAATTCCTCAAATGAAGAGGCCATAGATATGGCCGCTCTATGATAAGGGACCAGATCTTGATGGCAAACTTCATAAGTACCCCTTATCTGGTTGATAATGAGTTTAGAATCTCCATACGCTTCCAAATGTTGAATATTCAGATATTTAGCAAGCTGGAGACTAATAAGCAATGTATTGTATTCAGCAACGTTGTTTGAACATGGCTGATCGAGAGAATAAGCTCTTTGGATGGCAAGCCCTTCTGGCGATACAAGAACAATTCCAACTCCGGCGACAATGTCACCATTGGGACCTATCCTTGAAGCTCCATCAAAGAATAGACGCCAAGTAGGATCTTCTTCAGCAACTTGATGTGAGTCTAGGACTTCATCTGGAATCTCATCATAGAGTTTTGAATTCTCTGGGATTGAATGAGCAGCCAAAAAATCAGCTAAAGCTTGTCCTTTAACCGACTTCTGGGGAATATAGTGCATATCGTACTGAGCGAGTAAGATTCTCTAATTAGCCAATCAAGAATTTAAAGCACTTGGTTTCTTCATCATGACCCGTATAGGATTGATCCTGGAGATGACATGAATAGTCTGACCCATGATATAATGTCGTGTCTTTTGGACTGCGAACATCAGGGCTAGACATTCTTTTTCGACTGGTGAATATCGAGGTTCAGCTCTGGTCATAGTGCGACTGAGATAGTAAATGGCTTGTTCATGACCATCTTTATTCTTTTGAGCGAGTAATGCACCCAATGAATGACTCATCGCTCGGGTATATAGAAGGAATGGAATTCCTGAGACGGGTGGTACCAGTACTGGAGGGCTTATCAGATATTGTTTTATGTCATCAAATATTTTCTGACATTCATCATTCCAGACGAAAGAAACACCTTTCTTCATAAGTTTGTTGAATGGTCTGTAGTGTCCTGATAAATTAGAGATGAATCTCCTGATATAAGCAATTCTTTCTTGAAATCCTCGTAGCTCTTTTAAGGAGCGTGGAGGACGCATCTCTTGAATGGCTTTGATCTTCTCGGGATCCACGTGTATACCTTTAGCGGTAATGACGAAGCCGAGAAATTTACCACTAGAGACACCTAAGAAGGACTTAGTAGGGTTCATCTTTAATTGATGCTTGCGCATTAGATCAAATATAGTCTTCAAATCTTGGATGTGATCCTCTTTTTGTCGACTTTTGACAGCAATATCATCAACGTAGCATTCGACTGTTTTCCTGAGATGTTGACGAAATATAGTGCTCATAGCTCGTTGATAAGTTGCTCCTGCATTCTTGAGACCGAATGCATAACTGTATAACAGTATGTACCGATCGACGTTCTGAAAGAAGTGTGCTTCTCGTCATCTGGAAACATTTTAATCTGATTTTACCCGGAATACCCGTCCATGAATAACATCCGTTCAAATTCACAGGTATTATCGATCATGACATCAGTGATTGGTAGAGGGAACTCATCTTTAGGACAAGCCGCATTGAGATCGCGGTAATCTATGCAGACTCTGATCTTGCCAGTCTTTTTGAGAACAGAAACTATGTTAGCCACCCAATCGGGATGTTGTTCCTCTCTGATAAACCCAGAATCCATGAGTTTATTGACTTCAGCTTCAATTGCATCCATGATGTCTGGACGAAATCGTCGCTGTTGCTGTTTGACCGGTTTAGCATTCGGCAAGATATTGAGTTTGTGAGTTGCGATCTGAGGATCAAGACCCAGCATATCTTCATAACTCCAAGCGAAAACATTAATGTATTCACGAATAAGCTTGATCATGTCTTGCTTATCAGCTTCTGAAAGACTTTCGCTGATGAATATTGGTTTAGGGGATCCCTCTTCACCAATATCTATTTGAACAAGTTTGTCTTCAGTCGGAGGCTCTTTTTGCTCAAATCTGAATTCCCATTGATTATCTAATCTTTGGGCCCATTGTTCTGATTCAGGTGAGATTTCAAATTCATCTTCGATTTCATCATCTTCCTCAGAACCGTCAATGAAAACCATGTTAGAAGACAGAATATTGTGATAGAAGTCACCAATACTTGTATCGGAACCCCAAGAGGTGGTACTAGAAGAATCAGATCTCGTATCTTCATCAGATTCGGGATCTTCATAGATGGTATTGATGAAGGGAGTAGGAGCGATATAACCCAATCCGCATTTCGTCCTTCCATATTTCAAAGAAGGAATCTGGACAGGCATTTTCCTTCCTTTACCCTCGTTAAGGCCAGTTCTGAAGTCATAGCCCATATTTTTGATAATGTCTTTGGATTGTTGACTATAACGACGTAATTGTAACCTTCCGGTATCATCGTCTTTTGCATCATCTTCTAGATCAGAGGGATTCTGGGGCCCTTTGTAAAAGAATATTGGAATGTCTCCTGGCTTTCTACTGGGGACTAGAAAATATGAAGTTTGTACTGATTCTAGGGATACTCCCATATGAAAAGTCTGTACAACTCCTATAGTTATTGTTCTTAAGTCATCTAACAGATGCAAATAACTATGAACATGATCACACACATTAATATACTGCAAAGATGGAGATATTTCATTAAATTCAAAAGCAACAGTATTTACATGGGAAGAGGACTGAGCCTTAGAAAACTTAGCTAAGTCAATGACTAAGGGGGGAGAAGAAGAAGAAGCTTTGTTTCGATTAAGATCGATAACAAATGGCTCAGAAGAGGTGAGCTCCCTTTGAGATGGAAGAGTAGTCCGCCCTCTGACAGGAATTACCAGATTATCCTGCCTTATAGGAGAAGATACAGGAACTGTAGTACGCCCACTGACAGGAATGATCAGTGTGTCTTGAGTAGATGACTGAGGCAATAGAGAGATACGTCCGCTCACTGGAACAATGAAAGAACCTTCTCCAGAGGATGTAGAAGATTCTTGTGGAGTAACTCGACCTTTAACAGGAATTATCAAGGTCTCATTTTGAGGATCTTCTTGTTCCATGGCTTCTATTAATTTTGTATACTCCTCTTTGTACATTCGGGAGTCACCGAAATAAGCTTCAACCCCACGGAAGTGATTTATATCAGCAACTTCCTTTCGTACTTGTCCATTGCTATCAATGTATTTGAAACATTGATGAAGAGTGGAAGGCACCATATTATTTTTATGAAGAAAGGGTCTTCCCAGAAGAAGATTGTAAGACCCTGCGATCTCAATCACATAGAAGGTGACTTTGGATCTGAAATCGCCTATCTGAATCTTCAGATGAATCTTTCCCAAAGGCTCGCTTCGGCTTTGATTGAATCCCAAGATAGTAGTAACCGTCTTGGAAAGCTTATGAACAGGGATTTTTAGTTCATCTAGCAGACTCCTTGGCATTATGCTTATAGCAGACCCAGGATCGATAAGGATACGATCTATCTTCATCGTATCGATATAACCGGTGTAGTAGAGAGGCCGGTCATGTCGATTATCCTCCAAGAGCATGTCATCTTGTGTAAAGGTGATGTTTGGAATGATCTCCAATACACTATTGCAATGTAAGCAAGTAGCAGGTTCTGTATCTGGCTCCTTTAGTTGTGCAAGACAAGCGTCAGCCTGAAGAAGTGCCTCACTTAATGTCTCCCGAGTCTCTTTAGAAAGACGTAGAAGTTCAAAGAGAGACATTCTAGTTGGAGTATTAGCAAGTTGAGCTAGAATGTCAAAGTTGTAAGGCTTCTGAAGTCCAAGAGGAGGGGACTTCTTGATTGGCTTGTCAAAGCGAGCCTGTTGCTTGCCTTTCTCAAGAGCTGTAGGCTTGGAAGGAGTAGGTATCCCCGGTGTAGTTGAAGGAATAGGCACAGTGGATGATTTTTCTTCAAGAGGAATATCTGAAGAATCTTTAATAGCTGGGGAAACATTTGGAGTATCTTCAGGATCTTTAGAATAATCTTTTAGATAAGGCTTCCCTGTTCTAGTAGCACCAGCAAGTGCTTCTGCTTCATCTTTTGGCTCTGTGTCAGAAGTAGATCCGAGAGAAGTCATATGACATGACTTAGTCTTTCCAGCCTTCTTGGACTTCCGGGAAGAAGCCTTTTGAAGGGGAGGAGATTCGAAATCTGCCACAAGATCGGGATGGATCCACATGATTTCTTATGTTTCTACAGTGATGGGTACCAGACCTTCAGACTGTGGAGGAGGAATATTCACTATCTCAAGAGTTGCTTTGGGGATAGGAACAATCCCACTTTCGAGGAGTTGAGGAGGGAAATCTCCAAATTGTATAGAGACGACGTTAGAAGTAACGGTCTTCTCTTTCGGAGTGAGAGTGATGGCTCCAGACTTGATCATTTCCTGGATCTTTCCTTTCAGTACATAACATGAACGAATTGTATGACCCAGCATTCTGTGGTATGGACAATATTTCGGATGATCTGTCTTTCCAGCTTCATCAGGTTTCTTCATTTCAGGTAATTATATTTTATTATCCTTCAGCAGACATTCGAAGATACCAAGGACATCATCGTCATCAAAAGAATATTCTTCTCTAGGACGAGGTGCTCTTGGTTGTTGATTTGTCGAGGCAGGAGTCGATTGAACGGCCGATGCATCTTGATTCTAAAAATTGACCTCAAGGGCTTCTTTTCCCTTGCGAGCATTGTTTTTAGCATTATTGTTAGCATTTTGGCCTGTTTCTTTAGGATTCATCTGTACTCCTAAACCTTTGAAGGTTTCGGCACTGATTTCTGCGGCTTTGGCACTCATTATGAAGGAAGGCCAATCTTGGAATTGAGTGGATCCTGTCCACATGCTGATGATTGGTAGCAGGTTTGATTTGCATGTGTCGATGGTGACAGCATCAGGAGTGCCAAGAGGCATCTTCAGAGCTTCTCTTCGAAACCGTTCAATGAAACTCTCAGTAGTCTCATTATTTTTCTGCTTAATTCTGATGAGAGCTGACATAGTCATGTCATTTAGCCCTTCATAGAATCGTTCAAGGAACATCTGTTTGAAGCCGGCGAATGAGGTAATACACCCATCAGGGAGGCTCCTGTACCAGTCATAAGCCGTACCTTTGAGACATCCAACAAACACCCGAGTAAGGAGGGCATCGCTTGGTTGCAGTTGATCAGTCATCACTTCAAAGTGATTGAGAAACTGACTTGGAGAAGTGGTTCCATCAAAGAATGAGATAGTAGTAGGCTTGTATTTAGGAGGACAAGATACTTGCTTCCATTCTATCGGATATGGTTGTTTGATACCCAACCTTTGTAAACCATCCTTTTGTTTGAATGTCTCGAATTAAGTTTTGAGATTTCTCAATTCTTCAGTGACAACTCCGGAAGATTGTGGGGTTGTAGCTTGTAGAGAATAGTTCGGAGGAGGAACAGCATTGTAAGCACTACCCCCAGCTCCCGAGAGACTAGGAACTGGTTGAGCTTGCTCAGGAATATTAGATTGAATTGCTGGAGGAACTTGTACCGGACTTACACCAGTATCAATTGGTATAGCTTCAGGTACAGTTTGTTGATTCTGTATCCGAGTTGCCATAATTTCATACATTGATTTCATGGTGTCAGCCATAGATTTCATTTGCTGCTCCAAAGAAGCAATCCTTTGTTCTTGAGGAGTCATAGAAGAAGAAGGTTCATCAGTATTCCCATCCACCATATAAGTTGTGACTGTCCGAGGAATTATTGATGAATTAGTGGATGTTGTTTGTTCTGAATTACTACTTTGAGTGTCAAAGTCCTTTGTAGGAGAACTACCCCCAGTAGGAAGAGGTGGGAAGTTAGATTCTCCTAGAAATTTAGAATCATCTTCAGGAACCAAAGTTCTTTGATTAGAGGCCTGGACTCTTGATCTGGTATTTCTGTATACACCATCTGGACTATCAGTTCTACCCCCAGTGTCCCGAGAGGTCATGTTGACAGAAGCAAACAGAGGCTCATCTTCATCAGGCATAGGCTCATACTGAATCCGATTGAAGACAGATTGTCGTTTAGTTTGACATCTGCATTGCATTATGACTCTAGGTTGGAAGTCACATTCATGATCAGCAAGGTTATGATCCATTGATTGACATCTATATTGAATTATGACTCTTGGATAGAAGTTACATTCAGCATGATCACGATCCATTAACACAGAATTATTCCTTCTCTTTTGTTGAAGATGTTCTCGTAAATCTGTTTATGAATATTGAGGAATATAATTCTTGTTCTTGGATTTTGATGACTCTTGATTATATAGAGAGTGATTAATATGAGCCACATAGTTTCTGGCATACTCTGCATCCGGATCTCTTATTTTTGTTCCCGATTGATATGACTTCTTGACACCAGAAGTGTTTCCCAAACGGGTTTGATTAAGTTTTGTTCTGAGATCAGTTGGAGGTAAAATATTAGTCTTTGAAACTTGGAGTTTTCCTTCTGTTGATCTGGATATCTGTAAAGAAGGGAGAGTTGTCCCACCCCCTTGATTAGGAGTTAGTAGCAAACTAGTTTGCAGAGACAAATTTTGTGCCTCATTTGAAGAAGTCGTAGAAGAAGACATTAATAAATGTTTCTTCTTAGACTTAGTCAAATTTTGAGACAAAGAATGTCCAGAAGGAAGAGTAGTCAAAAGACTATCTCCTTTTCTTTGATTAACAAAACTGTTAGCCAAAGCTGTCCCTGAAGTAAAAACTACAGGAGCAGAAGAAACAACTAAAGAATTATTCCTTTTCGAAGGGACTTTGTGTGAAGGAGTCATAGCAAGACCACCCCCAGTTTTAGCAGAGTTTGGCAAAGAAGAAGAGATAGCTAAAGAGCTATTCTTCCTAAAGCATGCTGGTGACAATTTGGTTAAGGAACCAGTATTGTCAACTTTTGAAGTTTTGGCTAAAAAGCCAGATTTTGGCATGCACGCTGAGTCAGGGAGAGCTGACTTGGAAATACACGCTGAAATAGACTTGGTTAAGGAACCAGTGCTGTTAGTGTAATTTTTGAATTGAAAAATACACGCTGGAATAGTTTTGGCTGAGGAGCCAGTACTGTCAGCGTGACTTTTAGATTTAGAAATGAGATTGCACGCTGGAACAGACTTGGCTAAGGAGCTAGTGCTGTCAGCGTGACTTTTCAACACAGAAACAGATTTGGCTAAAGAGCCATCACTGTTAGCGTGACTTTTGAGCACATAAACGGATTTGGCTAAGGAGCCATCACTGTTAGCGTGACTTTTGGTTGCTGTCAATTTTGAGCACACAAGAGCGTACGTGCTTGCAGTAGAGTTCCTGCCAGTGTTAGGAGTAGACACTGTGGCAGAAATTTCACCACTGGTTGCCAGTTGATTCTTAGGAACGTAGATAGCTCGTCCTTTCGACTTGGCAGTGGTGATGGAGGCTGAAGTGGATTTGCCACCCTTAGCCCGTTGCATTTCTTCATAGGCGAGTTGATCGAATTGGATCGATATCACCTTCTTCGTCGAGCCGATTGACGAAGTGTCGCATTGAGTTGTTACCATCTCAGAAGAGGAGATGGCTTTCCCCAGTAGAGTCGCCAATTTGTTTTCCATAAATAAATTCCTTTATTTATTGTGTATCTGGAAAAATTACAACTGTGGAAATTCGATCTAGAAGACGATCGCTTTATCCCTTAGACTATGTGAAGAAAAAAAACTCTCAAAAATTTTGACAGCAGTTGTAGATATCTGTGTCTCTGTTACAACAAATGAGAAAAAGAACTCTATTTATAGAGTCAAAAATAACTGAAAAGATAACTACTTCACCACATGTGCACATTTGAAAAATCACGCAGACTTCAAATACACGCAGGGTTAGTGGATAGTTACTGGACGTGGCCTGTAACTGTTGGACACATAGCATTCGTGCATGGGTCGTGTGCAAGTTACAGGGCACGCATGAGAGAGATCGGTGGCATGGCTGCCACATACTCCAGTTTGATGAAGGTTGAGATGAAATCTACGCAGACTTGTTGAAGACAAAATCCACGCAGCCTTGTTGATGATGAAATTCATGCAGACTCGTTGAGGGCGAAATCTACGCAGACTTGGGGGAGAAAACTTCAGAATTCATGCCAACTTTGAAGCAGAAAGCTCAAAATTTACGCAAGCTTGGGGAAGGAAAAAGTTCAAAATTCACGCAGACTGCCAGCTGTCTTGATTCTGCATGCTTCGTCTGACACAAAATCTCTGACATTGATTGCACTGTCAGTCGCATTAAATGAGGATAAGGCCTATGGTCACGCCAACTTGGTGAAGGCTGAGTCTTGCTGAAGAAGATTTCGAGAATCACGCAGAAGACGGCTGTGATCTCTCGAGTTCCGTGCATACGTGGCATACGAGGAGACATTCCTTGACTGTTGTGCTGTCAGTCATTATGACACTCTGACACACATGATGAGCTGTCTCTGCGTGACTTTGAAGAAATGGTCTAGCAGAACTCAGCGTGACTTTTATACTGTTTCCTGATCAACTCTATGTGACTTTTAAACACTTTCTGGATCAACTCAGCGTGACTTTCATTTTTGAGGCCTACAACACGCACTCTATTCACCATCCTGTAGAGGTGCTCAACGGTCCTACACGTCATCAACTCAAGCCACCTGCGTTGCCTCATGTTCAACTCCTTCTGAGTGAACACGTACTTCAAGCTCTTGTGGTCTGTGAAGATCTCCACCCTCTCGCCATACAGATAGTGCTTCCATAACTTCAAAGCAAAAATCACCGCCGCCAGCTCCAGGTCATGGGTAGGGTAGTTCTTCTCATGGGGACGTAATTGCCTGGAAGCATAGGCAATCACCTTCCCATGCTGCTGCAAGACACAACCCAGCCCCTTCCCTGAAGCATCACTATAAATAGTGAATCCACCTGATCATGAAGGCAATGTCAGAATCAGAGCTGTCTTAAGCCGCTTCTTCAACTCATCAAAAGCTGTCTGACACTCCTCTGACCAAACATACTCAGTATCTTTTCGGGTCAACCGTGTCAACAGCTCTACAACCCAGAAGAAATCCTGCACAAATCTTCGATAGTATCCTGCCAGCCCCAGGAAACTCCTGATCTCTGCTACTGAAGTCGGCGCTACTCAAGCCTCAACTGCTACAATCTTCTTCGGGTAAACTGAGATACCATCTCTAGTCACCACATGTCCCAAGAAGTCCACCCGGTCCAAAAAAACTCACACTTGGAGAGTTTTCCATAAAGCTGCTCCCGTCTGAGAGTCTCCAGCACTATCTACAGATGCTCCTCGTGCTCCTCCTCTGACTTGGAATATACCAAGATATCATCAATGAACACCACCACGAACTTGTCCAAGTACTGGTGGAACACCTTGTTCGTTAGGTTCATAAATACTGCTGGAGCATTGGTTAGTCCAAACGGCATAACCAAAAACTTGAACTGCCCGTACCGCATCCTGAAAGCGGTCTTGGGAATATCCTCTCTCTTCACCTTCACCTGGTGATAGCCTGACCTCAAATCAATCTTGGAGAACACCCGAGCTCCGCTGAACTGATCAAACAGATCATCGATCCGCGGCAGTGGGTATCTGTTCTTGATCGTCCGGTTGTTAAGTGCCATGTAGTCGATACACATCCGTACCGACCCATCCTTCTTCGGTACGAAGAGTACCGGTGCACCCCAAGGTGAAGAACTAGATCGGATGAAGCCCTTGTCCTGCAGCTCATCCATTTGCTTCTTTAGCTCTACCAACTCGCTGTTGTTCACTCGATAGACATGCTGAGAGATCGATTCTGCGTCGGGAACCAAGTCTATCAAGAACTCCACATCTCTGTCCGGTAGAAGCCCCGGCAACTCCTCTGGGAATACATCCATAAATTTTACGATCATGGGATGCGGAGCCACCTCCTCCTCAACTGAAGCTCCACAGAAGACGCCACTGTCCTGCTCTGCCTGCTGCCGGGAATACTCAAACTCTGGCTCTCCTGGAGCCCCAAACACAACTCTACCCCCTCGGCAATCAATACGGGCGTGGTGTCTACTCAGCCAGTCCATACCTAGTACAATGTCGTAGTTCGACAATGGCATGACGAGTAGACTCACTCCCAACTCACGGCCTCCCAATCTAACACTCTGCCCTCTGCAAACATCACTCACGAGGATGACTCCACCCCCGGTCGTGATCTTGCAGGTCCTAGGCAATGATTCAGAAACCAAACTGTGTTTAATAGCATAAGATACTGACACAAAGCTGTGGAAAGCCCCAGAATCAAACAATGCATATGCTGGAGTGGAGTCGAGAAGAACCGAACCTGCTATCAGCTCTCCGATGACCTCAGCATCCTCGGCTGCTATGGCGAAAGCTCTCCCCTGATGCCCACCTCGCGCCTGCTGCTGATGCTGATAAAACCTCTGCTGCTGGGTCTGCAGGGCTGGTCCCCGCTGCTGGCCTGCTGGAGCCTTGGCTGCCCCAGCTCATCCTCCTCCTGGTACCGGACGCATCGACGCAACTGGACACTCTCGCATCTGATGGTCGCTGACCCACACATCAAGCATCTCCCGAGCCTCTTCCTGCACTCGTCCCACTTATGCCCAGGCTTCTTGCAGAAGGTACAACTAATAGTCTGCTGCCTGGGTGCCTGCTGCCCCCTCTGATGCTGGTGCTACACCTGCTGGAAAGGTGCACGGCCCTGCTGCTGAAACTGCTGCACTGGCCTCTGATGCTGGAACTGCTACTGGAAATGAGGCCTCTTGGCCTGCCCCTGACTGCTACTGCCTGACTGAAATTCGCGACCTCTCTTCTGCCTCAGTCCCAAGTCGTCCTCTGCCGCCATGGCCCCAGAATAAATCTCAGCAAAAGTAGCATTCTGGTCGCTCTTAGTCAACGACCGAATCTCCCTAATCTAACCTCGGCAAAACTTCCTCGCCTTGGTCTTCTCCGTCAGATCATCAATGAACCGGGCCAGTCGGCAGAACTCCCCGGCATACTCAGCAACTGTCTGGTTCCCCTGAACCAGAGCCTCGAACTGCGCCTCGATCCCACCCAAGGCTACGTCAGGGAATAACTGCTCCTTGAACAGCTCCTTGAACTGGGCCCAAGTCTGGCCCTCCACCCCCACTCTGGGATCAGTCTGGTACCATGTACGGGCTAAATCCTGTATCTGGCTGCCCGCTGCCTCAATATGAAGCCGATGTGGTATCACTGCTAGTCGGAAGATCTCCTCTATGTGCTCAATCCAGTCATCGGCATAGTGAATGCCCTCTATGCCCAAGAACTCCCGAGGGTGTATCTTCTGGAAGTCCTGAATATCCATCTTCCTCCGACGGGGCTGCTGTTGAGTCCCCTGACCTGTCACCATCTCAACAGTCGTACGTACCAGCTGATGGGCCTCATTAATCCCCTGCCTGAAATCTGCAGTCTGCCTCTGATGCTGCTGGTACGAGGACTCCAGAATCCTCTCCACGAAGGAGAAGAGATGAGCAGCATCAACCATTCCCGCAGGCGGAGGCTGCTGCGGAGGAAGGATCTCAGGAATCACCATGCTCGGCCTCCCGACTGGTGGAGGTGCTCCTCCAAAGGCTGCCGAGACACCGACTCCCGAGGGCTGTACTGGCCCTGGGGCAGCGGGAGCTGTCTGCTGCTGAGGTCGAGAGGTGCTAGACCCCTCACCAACATCTCCCTGCCCAGGACGATGCGATCGCGTCTCAACCATCCTGGAGACACAGATCAAACAAGAAACAATTACTGAGAATAAGTCGAATATCAAAGACGGACAATAAAAATTTCTAAGGAAGACAATAAGTAGCAAAATAGATATACAGAATCTGATACAGAGTTTTCCTAGTGTGATTGAGTACCCTCAAATTTTTTTTCACTAATTTCTACTGCAGGCTGCAGCGATATTCTAGTTCGAATACCACTACATTTTTAACCTAGACCTGCATGGGTCACCACTAAAAACGTGTCACGACCCGCACCCTAGAGTAAGGGCACGAGACGTGGGTACGTCCAGCCTACGCCGCAGTGTCGGCGATAGAGCGCTGTCGTAGGTCAACAACTAACAACATAAAATGGTACCTGTACAGTATATACACTCCGAATGGAGGCAACATAGCAATACAGTCTCAATCACATCTAAGGTAGAACATGAAGACAAAATGATAATAAAAGATGATAATAATATCCAGGAAAACATCACAGAGATACAACTAGAATTCTAAGTGTCTAGAAATATATACATGCCCAAATCTCTAAATCCAAGTACAGTAATCCAATATAAAGACAATCCTAATCTAAAGGAGAGTCGTCTACTGCTAGAGGGTCCTGCTGCTAGTCCAAGTCCAGGCACTCATCTAGTGTGGCACTGTAGTATGTAGGACAGAGCGCCTCAGTCTCGTCCTCTGTAATATTTCAACAGGTCCAGTCAGGACAGGAGAGAATACAGTACATCTCAACAAGTCATAGCAGGTCAGGATATATAATCATGCTATAGAGTAAAATACAAGAAACTGAAGGAATATCATGATAAATAGGAAGAATTGTAAATAAATAGCTACAGTATATAAAGAACTAGCAGTGTCTAGTGATTCAAAGCACAAGATGGTTATGTAAACGGCACGATGTTGTACACGAGTAATCTACAGCGGTTGTACACGAGTAATCTACTGGATTGATTACATAACCACTTCTACTCCCCCGCCCCAATCAATACACAAGGATCCAGCTATGATATGTTATTGCACACGAAGTATAGTCGCACACGAGATCATGTGAGCACATGAGTATACACGATTTTATAGATTTGTGCACGAAAAGTACGAACACAAGGAGTACACGATGCCCATGATAAAGTACACGAACACGAATACCCGATGTATCCGCTAATGGAATAACATCGCAGAACAAGATCCATATAGTACTAATCCGTGTTTCCAATGTGTCAGCATCATGTATAGTAATCTAAAGTAGGAAATATACTCCTAATGCAGGATATGAAATGATCAGAGAATGTACTCGCCTGTATCCTGAGAATTTAGAGAAAGTATACTGTCCGAGGAGGGGTGTCTGTCTCCTATAGAACAGTACGAGTCACTATGAGTCTACAATGATAATACGATGCAAATTAATGCATTCTACATGAAACTAGGTCAATCTAGACCAAAGTCAACTCTTGGTCAACTCTGGTCAACCCTAAAGTCGAACCTTGTCAAATAGTCTAATCTAGGTCTGACAAGACCATTCTAGGTTCACTAGGCTAATCTAGGCAATACCATGTCAAGCCCACCCATACACACATTGGTATATAGGTAATCTAATTAGAGAAGTACACATAGGCTACCTATACACTATCACCCAATATCATAATACATCCTATTACACAATATATATATAGCCTATCTCATACACATATACATTTCATACATTATATATATATATATAACTAATATATATAGGAAACTAAATAATATTACAAGCATGTATATTATATATATATATACAAGAAGGAATACACAAGTGTATGTGTGTGTGTGGAAGGGGAGTGTGGTGTGACTGAAAAACAGTGAATAACATGTGGGGGTGCATATGTTCAGGGCATGGGAAAAATAGTGTATACACTTGTGGAATGGATGTGTATGTGATCAAAATTTAGAAACAGTGTATATATATGCACAGGAAATCAGTTTGCAGTAAACAATATGGTTCAAAACCATTTCAGGTTTATGAATAAATCTAATCTCAGTTTAAAACCAATTAAAAGGAACTGAACACTAGTTTAAGAAGAGGGTGAATTATCAGTTTTCAATCAAACAATGCCCAAAACCCATACTCAGTTAACCAGTGAAAATAATCAAGCATGCACAGCTTAGGAAATCTGGAAATTATTTGTGAATACAAGGAAAGGAAACTTGTGAAGAACACTATCATTCCTAAACAGGTTTTATGCAACATTGCAACACTGAAAATGAATGAATTCAGTTAACAATCTATCCATCACCTAAAATTCAGTCCAACTAATACATTCCCAGGTTATGTACACTTCAAACTCAGAAATCAAGGACAAAAGGAAGAATCAGTTTGCTGTTATATCAAGGAGGGAATCGATTTACAATCCATTCAATACCTCCCCATTCTTAGTTTTTACAGTTAACAGTACAACCTTTCTCTTCACTTGAAGTTCCAGATTAATGATTGAACTTAAAAACCCAGTTAACACACACTACATCAGATTTAAAGGAAACTGGAACAGGGAACATACTCAGGTTCTTGACAGTTCAAGTTACAGTTATCTAAATGAAAGGAAATCAATCCACAACTAACAATATAGTTAACACTATTCTCAGGTTGTTAGCAGTAAAATATGAGTCAAACATCAGGACAAGGACCCAGTTCAATTCATTTTAATGAAGAATAAATCATTCAATTATCAGTTAACAGTTCACTAAATAGGGAACAATTTCAGTTCATCACAGTGATCCAACTTGAACACCAATTTCCAAAACACACCGTACAAATCCCAAATTTTGAATGAAACACTTAGCTAACATAATATATAACATGTAGGGATCCAAAAATTAGTTGAAACATAACACAAAGGAGAATTAAACTGGTTTGGAAAAACTGGGAATAACAGTATCGGGCAGTATCAGAAAACTCAAGGAAAATCCCATGTTCGAATTTCTATTCCTCATCCAAAACCTAAGTTAATCATGTAATAATTATAACAGAGGTTAAAACATGATATTTAGGATCTATCTAATCATTTAAACATAATTTAAAAACATTTAAAGTGATTAAAACACCAGAATGCATACACAGCACACACACGCACCAGTGGCTTCGCCGTGCACACGGAATACCGTATCCGACATGACACGAGGACTCATGAAACTTTGCGAGCCTCGTGTCAGTCACTGCCCCTAACACCATGCCAAAAATCTCATGTCGAGGTGGCATATTTGGCGCGCAGTAGCCCCCGAGTAGCAGGGGAGCTACAGTGCCGCGCGCACGCCCCCGCACCACGTGTTCCCGTGTCCCCTGTAGAAGCATGAAAAATAAAAGAAGAAAGAGCCATGCGGCCACAAGACCGCATGCGGCCCGAAAGAGTTATGCGGCTCAGAAGATTGGCACGGCTTAAAGGAGCACTGCTCGAAAGACACGTGGCTCTCCCTCTCAGGACAGCTGTGCCCAACGGCTGCGTGCATTAAATGCACTGACAGCTGACAATTGACAGCTGACAACTCTGACACAAAAGTCGTCATGATTACTGACACAAACAAAATATCATTTCCTAGGAAATAATGAAAATGATCCTAAGGCATGGTGCTGCCCCACCAAACTTCGAGGCACACCCATGCGGCCAAGAGCACAAAGAGCTCATGCGGCCAGATTGCAAAGAGCTCATGCGGCCAGATTGCAAAGAACTCATGCGGCCAGATCACAAAGAACTCATACGGTCAGAATAGAAAGACTCTTATGCGGCTGAACAGACGAAGGTCCCTATGCGGCTCGATCATAAGGAATGCCATGCGGCCTAGTCATGAAGACTCTTATGCGGCTCGACCATGAAGACACCCATGCGGCTTAGACATGAACACACTCATACGGCTCGGTCATGACAACCTTCATGCGGTTCAAGTACAAAGACTCTACATGCGGCTCAGCCATGAATTCCCCTATGCGGCCCGGTCATGACAACCTTCATGCGGCCCAATTATCACCCTCCCTCATGCAGTTCGATATTAATAACAGGACACGTGTCACACCAAATCTCGGGTCAAATCCCAATAATTTGGGACACGTGGCAGCCGAATAATTTAAATTGATTCACTTGGATTTGCAGATGTCAGCGAATCATTATGATAAAGATTCATTACAATCAGCATTAATTGCTGATAGGATTTGGCCTAATCCACATTAATGGCCCAGATCCTTCCCGCTCAAAATCAATGGCCTAGATTGTTTAATCATTTGGTCGCCGCTACTTTGAAGAATGGGCATCCATCCAACCCTAATGATGCCCCCCATTTCTTATAAATAGCAAGGTGCCATTCCCTTGCAAAAGGAGGCTCCCCCCATAATCAGAGAGAAAATATACAGAGTCCATTCCCAAAGAAAGAAGCCGAAGTAGCAACTAGAGAAGGAGCACCAGAGCATTTCTTCATCAACGCCAAGGATCTCTTCACCGGAGCAAAGGCTACGTCCGATCGTCCAAGGAGTAAGGCAGAGCTGCCGTCGCTTTCCCGAGCCTCTATCGTCACCCCCCTGAATCAAAAATAAATAATTGTACTTAGATTGTTGTACCTAGGTTTTCGTATCTAGGCTTTCTTTGTACGAGCGAGTTTGTAACGTGAAGTAAAAGTTCAGTCCTCCCATAAAACTGTTCTGCTCTTTTATATTTCATGGCAAACACGATGGCGACTCTGCTGGGGACAAACTTCTCCATGGCTGAGGAGTTGGTGACGCAATCGGATACATCCAAACTTGGCTCCACTCAACAGATGTTGGTCGCCCGGTTCGAGCAACAGGCGTTTGAAGAAATGCTCTCCGATAAGAGCACTGGCCCGGTCCAGAAGCGAGCCCGTACGAAGAAGGCCCGCAAGGACTGGAGACCCAAATCATTTGCTCCTCCTCAAGCTCTCACAGAGATGCCCTCTATTGCTCAAGACGGCAGAAGAGACTCTTCTGTGGCCCCGCTTCCAACCATGGAGCACTCTGCTGTCCCCAAGCCCGACAGAAGAAAACACTATGATGTTGGGCTTGCTGGGACAAAGAAGAGCTCTATGCAGTCCGAGCCGCATAAGGGTGCTGGCCGCATGAGGAAAGCTCATGCGGTCACATCTGCCACATACATGAAGAAAGCACAGGCTGCTATATCTGTCGGCCGCATATCTTATGCGGCTACAGTTGCCAGCCGCATGAACAAAACTGTGGCGACTACTAAAGACGATCGCTTGCAGAAAACCCATGCGGTCACTACTGCCAACCGCATGCGGCCAGCCCGTACGATTGCGACTCCTAGCCGTACAGAGACAACTTCTACAACCGCTGGGAAGAGCCGCATGTAGACAGCCTGCACGGCTTCTAAGCCCAGCTGCATAGCATCCGCTCCACGCTCCTCTCGATCAGTCTTCGACCGACTCTCATGCGGTCCTGATCATTCCCTAGATGAAGGGACAGACTCTGTTTTATACAATTTGGATTCTTCCTATTACGCACCCTCGGGTGCTAAAGGGAAGAAGTCTAGGGCAGTGCGGGCTCACCAAGCCCAGTCAGCTGCCCTAATCTCTGACTATCGGGGCGTCCCGCTGATCATCACGCGGGCCCCTAATGGAAAGTTATATAGAACTACCCGTACCCAACCCTCTGTGGTCGTCGGACGGGATAGTCATCAAGTATCTCCCAACAACGACCGAAGGCAAGTATCCGTACTACCTTCGGGTCGGGGAGCAGGCATGAGGCCTACATACTCGCACACTCAGGATTCCCGGGTCCACAAAGCGAGTGACCTGCGTGATGTGATCCTTCATAAACGCAAGGAAAGAGACGATAGCACGGTGTGCCAGGAATCAGAACATAAGCATCAATGCACCCAAGTTATCATCAACTGTTGCTGCAACAAAGCAGCATTACAAAAAGATCGGCGGTCCGCCTTCCATCGATTACAGCACCCGAGTTCTGAGACAATTCCCACTGGCTCCTGCTACTCTGCACTGAGAATCCCAGGTCACGGGAGGGGAAGAAGACAAACACATCCAGCCCAAAAATCTCAAGCAAGCGGTTGTCTACCACCGCTTCCGGGGGAGTCTTCCAAGGCACTCGTTCAAAGACGAAATCTGCTGCACTCGGAAAATCATCAAAAGACATTGAAGCCGGGGGTAGTGCTCCCCCAAACATCCATAATAACCCAATGTTCCAAAACGATAACTCGGGGGAGATAGCACCCCCAACAAGTACAGAAGGTTCCGACGTTCCCGAAAACGTCCACAACTCCCAAGATGAGACAAACTCAGAAACTGGGGGTACTATCCCATCTAGATCAGAACCTGAGGAGAACATTCCCACATATCCTGACGACTTCTCAGTGCAAGGGTACGACTCCGAGAGTACATCATCCACCTTCCCCTCCGTCTTCCATCGTGTGAAGACGGTATTCATGGCAGATGGCAATCAAGAAGGGGCCAGTGACCGCCAACGTATTGATACGATGGAGGCCATACTTCTCGCCTTGGTTAAATCCGTGGACGAGATCAAGGCAGCACTTCCAACTCTGCAAGGAAGGATACAGGGCCAAACAAACATCGGGCCCACGGTCAATACGGACTCAAATTCAGCTGCACCAGACCCGGACAATAATCTACCCGAGATATCAGTGCCTACCACTACAGACGAGGCCAGAGAAGTAAGACGTGAGGTTCAAGAGCTTCGAGCCATGTTCGACGCCCGAGAAACCTGCCCAGACCTCAGAATTCGTCAACCACATCCTGCTGCATGGAGAGATGTTCCCTTCCCACCAAAATATAAACCATTCAACCTCAATCCATACGATGGAAAGACATCGGCAAGCAGATACATCACTTACTTTGAGGTCACCACTGATCATTTGCCTAATAACGATGCTATCCTCTCCCGACTATTCATTGGGGCATTAGAAGGAGTTGCCTTCGATTGGTACCGTAATCTGCCTGACAACTGCATCCAGTCCTTCGCTGGCTTCAAACGTCTATTCTTAGAGAGGTTCTACGAAGTAGGACAGGACGTGACAATGTCCACTCTTATGGACGTCATTCAAGGAGAGAAGGAGTTGACAAGAAATTACATTGACTGATTCCGCCAAACCGCAATGAAGCTGCCTTCCGGTAATCCCGACTCCTTCTTAATTGAAATTTGCCAAAAGAGATTGCTCCTAACAATCAGTCTCTGGATGAGCGAAAGTCAATTTAAGGATTGGAAGACGTTCATCATCAGTGCCACTAACGCCGAAGAAAGATTGAAAAAGGCTCGTCAACTGGGGGTACACATCTCAGAAGGAGACAACCGAAGCAAGCGCACTCACGCCTACAACGACCCTCGAAAGTTCAGACGAAGAATGTGACTGGCATTCACATTCAACTGGATCACCAACATCTGATTCAGACACTAGCATCGGGGACGTCTTCAGACATACCTTATCCGTCAACATGGCATTTACCGACGCCTATGAAGAAGACGAGGATATTCTCGAACTTCTTGAACTAGAACCATGGGCACAACAGTTAGACGAACAATGGAAGAAGCGCTTCGAACAAAGAGAACCTCCTACCAAAGATGAAGTCATACAAGTTAATCTGGGTGACGAAACTTCCCCAAAACCAATCTTCATCAGCCAAAACCTGACAGACGAAGAGCGAGAATCGTTGCTCCAGCTTGTCAAAGAATATATTGACGTGTTCGCTTGGAGCTATGAAGACATGCCGGGACTGGATCCCGAGATCGCACTCCACAAGCTCAATATCCGTTCGGACGCGAAACCTGTCAAGCAACAACAACGACGGTTTCGCCCTGACATCATGGATGCTATCGAAGCTGAGGTCAACAAACTAATAGCCAGTGGCTTTATTCGTAAAGAGCAACATCCAGACTGGGTAGCCAACATAGTACCGGTCCTCAAAAAGAACGGGAAGATCCGAATCTGCATTGACTTTCGCAATCTGAACGAAGCATGTCCCAAAGATGAATTCCCTCTCCCTATCACAGATATCATGATCGATAATACCTGCGGCTTCGAACGCATGTCCTTCATGGACGGCTTCTCGGGATACAACCAGATCAAAATGTTCCTCGAAGATGAAAAACACACGTCCTTCCGAACACCGATCGGCACATACTGCTACACCGTTATGCCTTTCGGATTAAGGAATGCTGGCGCCACCTATCAAAGGGCTATGAGCGTTATCTTTAGGGAGCACTTACGCAAAACAGTGGAATACTATGTCGACGACATTGCCGTCAAGAGTCGTTCCAAGAAAGATCATCTACAAGACCTCAGAACAGTGTTCGACCTAATGAGAGCACACAATCTAAAAATGAATCCTACAAAATCGTTCCTGGGCGTCTCCAGCGGCAAATTCCTGGGTTTCGTCATCACTTCTCAAGGCATCCACATCGACCCTGAGAAAGCAAAGGCAATCATGGAGATGGGTCCTCCGAGAAATCTCCGCGAACTCCGAGGCCTCCAAGGCAGGCTAGCTTACATCAGGAGGTTCATCTCTAACCTCTCCGGGCGATGTCAACCATTTACCCACCTCATGAGAAAGGGAGTCTCCTTCATATGGGATGAAGAATGCCAGCGCGCCTTCGACAGCATCAAAGAATATTTATCGAATCCTCCAGTCCTGGTAGCTCCTGTTGCCGGGAAGCCATTCCTACTCTATGTACGAGCCATAGAACATTCTCTTGGTGCTCTACTGGCACAGAACAACGACGCAGGCCATGAGCAAGCCATTTACTACCTCAGTCGAAAGATGATTGGGCCAGAATATCGATACACGGCCGTAGAGAAAGAATGCCTTGCTCTTGTGTTCGCCATCCAAAAGACGCGACATTACGTCACAGGACAAACCATCCATGTGATATCGCGAATCAATCCCCTCAGGGTCCTCATGACCAAACCTGGGGTACTCAGCTCTCGCCTTGCTACCTGGGCAATATTACTATCACCGTACCACATGATCTTCGTTCCGTAAAAGGCTGTCAAAGGCCAGGCTATGGCAGACTTTCTAGCAGCCCACCCAGGGTCTGAGACAACCAGGGTATATGAAGAGATACCAGACGAGGTCACCAGCAACAATACAACTTCTCATGATCCCATCTGGCGAATGTTCTTCGACGGCGCTTCAAGAACTGGACCCAAAGGCAACATCATTGCTGGGTTGGGATAGTGCTGATTTCTCCCTCCGGCTTGGTAATCAATCGGGCTTATTCACTCACAGAGCCCTGTTCGAACAATGTGGCTGAGTACAACGCCTTAGTCATTGGCCTCCGGCTTACAAAAGAGCTGGGGGTAGAGTATCTCGAAGCATATGGCGATTCACAACTAATCGTCAATCAGATTCGGGGGTCGTACGAGGTTCGCCACGAAGACATGATCCCATACCATCAAATAGCAATCGACATTATCTCGTCTTTGGGAGGATTCTTCATAGAACATGTCCTCCGACTCCAGAACATCGAAGCTGACGCCTTAGCCGGCTTGGCCGCTTCTTTAGCTGTGCCAAATTACATCCAGCATCAGGTTGACGAGATAGGCCGTGAACTGGTCTGTCCTAAGGATAACATTCAATGCGTTGAAAGTCACTCCGCTCTTCTAGTCGACGAAGCACCAGACTGGAGACAGCCGTTCATCGACTTTGCAGTATACGACATCCTACCAGAGAATCCGAAAGAAGCTACTTCCATCAGAAGACGGTCTCTCAGATTATTCTACGACACAGAAACAAAAATGCTATATCGACGATCATATGACGGTCTATTGTTGCGGTGTCTGTCGAATACAGAAGCTAAGGAAGCCGTACGCAAAGCCCATGACGGTGTTTGCGGGGCCCATCAGCCTGGCCCGAAGCTGCAGGATCGCCTTCGCTGAATGGGCTATTACTGGCCCACGATGGTCGCAGACGCAATAGATTATGCACGAAAATGCAAAGCCTGTCAAGTCCACGCTGACTTCATCCACTACCCATCTGAGTTCCTACATCCGACTGTAGCCTCCTGGCCATTCGAAGCATGGGGTATGGACATCATCGGTCCAATCACCCCGCCATCATCCAAAGGGCACCGGTTCATCCTCGCAATCACTGATTACTTCTCCAAATGGGCAGAAGCTGTCCCACTGGCAGAAGTAAAGACCTCAAACGTGATCAGCTTCCTCAAGCATCACGTTATCTATCGCTTTGGACTGCCCCGAAGGATCATCCACGACAATGGGCCACAGTTCGCAAGCCACGCATTCTACCGATTCTACGACAAACATCGAATTCAAAACATCGCTTCAACACCCTACAACCCAGCTGCAAACGGGTTGGCAGAAGCGTTCAACAAAACTATAATCAAGCTACTCAAGAAATTCGTGTCTTCCAACAAACGCGACTGGAATGAGAAGCACGGCGAATGCTTATGGACATATCGCACCACAGTCCGAACAGCCACCGGAAATACACCATTTTCCCTGGTGTACGGGAGCGAGGCAGTCCTCCCATTAGAAACTCAGATTCCCTCACTCCGCGTCGCCCTCACACATCAGCTGACGACAGACGAGAATCATCACCGCAGATTACAAGAATTGGAAGCCTTGGATGAGAAAACGTCTGTTAGCTCAACAACGAATCGAACTATATCAAGCCAGAATCTCTGGAGCCTTCAACAAAAAGGTCAAAATCAGAACATTCCATGTGGGCGACCTCGTTTTAGCAGTTCGGAGACCGATGGTTATGACACACAAAACCGCCGGTAAATTCCAGCCAAAGTGGAAAGGCCCATTCATTATTGAGGCGGTATTCTCCAACGGTGCCTACCGTCTCGCAAAGCAAAACGGAGACTTGCTCATGTTGCCAGTCAACGGCAAGTTCCTAAAGAAATACTATGTCTAGAACAACATCCCCAAAATACTTCAGAGTGTAGAGTTACGTACCTTCCTGTACCACTGAACTCACATTCTGATTCCCTACATCACCAAATTGTAGAGTTATGTATCCTCTGATACCACTGAACTCATGCCTATCTCCAAATATCCTTGATTGTAGAGTCACGTACCCATTGGTACCACTGAACTCACAATCCCTCCTAAAATCTCTCCAATTGTAGAGTCATGTTCCCGCTGGTACCACTGAACTCACAATCCCTCCTAAAATCTCTCCAATTGTAGAGTCATGTTCCCGCTGGTACCGCTGAGCTCACACCCCAAATATTCTTAAATTATCGAGTCATGTGCCCGCTGGTACCACTGAACTCATATCCACAAAATTTCATATCATAGAGTCATGTACCCGCTGGTACCACTGAACTCATATCCACAGAATCCTATATTGTCGAGTTATGTACCCGCTGGTACCGCTGAACTCATCTGATCTACTACCCGTATTCCCAAATGCACAAAAAGGGTAACAGGTCCACAAATACAACCATGTCGATGCTACCTCTGAGTTGTTCCACTTCCACCAAAAAAACAAACCGCCCCCTCATAGAACTTCCACGTCCTCCTACCTCCGAGTCGTTCTATACATCCTTCATTGAGCCCACTCTTGCCACGTTCCCGTAACCTCTGAGTGAGAAGGCTCCGTCGAAGAAACCATTCATGCTTACCATGTCCTTACACCTCTGAGTAAAGTATGATGGTTACCCCTCAACCTATTATCCGTACACATAACCAAAGTACGCCAAGGATAATAGGTCCACAAAAATCTCCCATTAAATCCCCATACTTGCCATGTTCTCACTACCTCTGAGTAAGTATGATAATCCCCCATCGACTTATTATCCGTACACATAACCAAAGTACGACAAGGATAATAGGCCCACAAAATGTCTTTCGATAAACCGCAAACATCCTCAGTCATCCACAAATACCGCTTCCTTCCCTACCATGCCCAAGAGCCCAGCTGCTCCAAGGCATTCTCTCAAATACCATAGAACTTCTTTAGCTATCTTATCGCAAAGATCGTTCTAGGTATTCCCCTCCTAAAACTTGTTACTCGTACCTAAAACCAAGGTATGCCCAGAGTAACAAGTCCACAAATAATTCCCTACAAATTCAAACCCACAGGTACAGCAAGTATAAAAAAAAGAAGATGGGTTGAAATATGCTCATTTATTCAGATTTCAAGATACTATATTCTTTGGGATCATACCCATGGAAACAAGCAATAAATCACTACTCCAAAGAAGAAACGAAAAGAAAACAGCCAAAGAAAACAAGAAAAGACCGATCACTGCTCCGGAGCACACAGCGCCATAGGTTGGTCTTTTAGCAAAGCGACCGACCGCTCAAACCTCTGTCTAGCGCGACGTTCCGCCTCTTGGGTCAGCACCACCGCATCCTCCAGACGAGCTGAAGGTTCATCAGCCGGGAGTTGCTTTAACACATGCTGGACTAAGTCATCCAGACGCACACCCAAGGCGAACTGATTCGAGCCCACTAAAAGCTCTCCCGCTGGGTTGACTGGCAAGTTCACTGAATGAGGACAAGAAAACAAAGTTAAGATATAGTCAAAAAAAACGAAGATCATCTAAGCATATGTAATTCAGACCAGCATAGGTATATGCGGCTCGGAATCAGACAAGCCCATGCGGTTCGATTCGTCAGAGCCTTATGCGGTTCATATTCTAAGCCATGCGGTTCATCATAGCCTCATGCGGCTCAAAACCAAATGGGTCCACAACAAGCTAAAGTTCAAGAACACATACGACCCAAGTCCAAATAAGCTTATGCACTCAACGGTTCATGCTAGCCTAGGCGGATCAAACATTCATGCGGCCCTAAACAGGCTGACTCATGCGGTTTGAAGTTTGATTCAGCTCAAGAAATCAAGATCAGCTTATGCGGCCACACACAGTTAAGCACATGCGGCCCTAAACAAGTTATGCTTATGCGGTCCGAATCAGATATGACAAAGCTCATGCGGCTCTACAAGAACAAGGAGCTCATGCGGTCATCTCTACGAGTTGTGTTCTTAGGGCTTGTGCATAAAACATGCAGCAGAGCCATGATAGTCCAACTTCCTCACCAGCTATAGACGGATGGACGTCAGGGTGAACGACGGATGGAGGAGCGGCCGCCGCCGCAGTCGCCGTAGAGGCGACTGCCTTGCCTTTCGCTGCCTTCGACATAACCTTCTTAGGGGCCATTGTTGCTGGAGAGAAGAAGAACTGTTTGCAGCAAGAAGACGATAGCAAAAGGAAGCAGGAGAAGTTTCTCCAAAAAAAGAACACCACTATTTATAGGCAGAAATCAGAAAACGTTTCGGATTTCGTGCCTAGGATTTCATGCTTGGGATTTCGTGCGAGATACGATGACCGACTCCTCGATTACTGCAAATAAAACAGCTAATCAAGGCCCGATCCTTGGGATCCTGGCCCAAAAAGTGATTTTCAAAATCGACGGCGAATCAAAGGCATTAAATGCAGAAGATCCTCAAAAGATTTGTTGCACACGTGGCAGAACACGTAGCAATAAGCCCATGCGGCCAGGAGAGTCATGCGGCTCAGATAACTCATGCGGCCCGAATGAGTCATGCGGCTAAACAGAGTCTAGGCGGCTACGACAGAATACACTCATGCGGTCCTTGACCGGTCATGCTTCTTATTCAAAGTATTTCAATTCTGTAAATTGAAAACTTTGAAGGGGGTCGTGTAGAAGCATGAAAAATAAAAGAAGAAAGAGCCATGGGCCACAAGACCGCATGCGGCCCGAAAGAGTTATGCGGCTCAGAAGATTGGCACGGCTTAAAGGAGCACTGCTCGAAAGACACGTGGCTCTCCCTCTCAGGACAGCTGTGCCCAACGGCTGCGTGCATTAAATGCACTGACAGCTGACAATTGACAGCTAACAACTATGACACAAAAGTCGTCATGATTACTGACACAAACAAAACGTCATTTCCTAGGAAATAATAAAAATGATCCTAAGGCATGGTGCTGCCCCACCAAACTTCGAGGCACACCCATGCGGCCAAGAGCACAAAGAGCTTATGCGGCCAGATTGCAAAGAGCTCATGCAGCCAGATTGCAAAGAACTCATGCAGACAGATCACAAAGAACTCATGCGGTCAGAATAGAAAGACTCTTATGCGGCTGAACAGACGAAGGTCCCTATGCGGCTCGATCATAAGGAATGCCATGCGGCCCAGTCATGAAGACTCTTATGCGGCTCGACCATGAAGACACCCATGCGGCTTAGACATGAACACACTCATGCGGCTCGGTCATGACAACCTTCATGCGGTTCAAGTACAAAGACTCTACATGCGGCTCAGCCATGAATTCCCCTATGCGGCCCGGTCATGACAACCTTCATGCGGCCCAATTATCACCCTCCCTCATGCAGTTCGATATTAATGACAGGACACGTGTCACACCAAATCTCGGGTCAAATCCCAATAATTTGGGACACGTGGCAGCCGAATAATTTAAATTGATTCACTTGGATTTGCAGATGTCAGCGAATCATTATGACAAAGATTCATTACAATCAGCATTAATTGCTGATGGGATTTGGCCTAATCCACATTAATGGCCCAGATCCTTCCCGCTCAAAATCAATGGCCTAGATTGTTTAATCATCTGGCCGCCGCCACTTTGAAGAATGGGCATCCATCCAACCCTAATGATGCCCCCCATTTCTTATAAATAGCAAGGTGCCATTCCCTTGCAAAAGGAGGCTCCCCCCATAATCAGAGAGAAAATATACAGAGTCCATTCCCAAAGAAAGAAGCCGAAGTAGCAACTAGAGAAGGAGCACCAGAGCATTTCTTCATCAACGCCAAGGATCTCTTCTCCGGAGCCAAGGCTACGTCTGATCGTCCAAGGAGTAAGGCAGAGCTGCCGTCGCTTTCCCGAGCCTCTATCGTCACCCCCCAGAATCAAAAATAAACAATTGTACTTAGATTGCTGTACCTAGGTTTCCGTATCTAGGCTTTCTTTGTACGAGCGAGTTTGTAACGTGAAGTAAAAGTTCAGTCCTCCCATAAAACTGTTCTGCTCTTTTATATTTCATGGCAAACATCCCCCACGACTCGACACGACACACAAATCACCACACGACACTGGGAATCCTTAGACGACACCTAGGGCTAATTTTCTGTTCATTTAGAATCGAAAATCTCGAACAAAATGTCCTTTAAGACATTTCGTCGAATACCTAGATCTAACCTCTGATACGTGTCCGATACGGACACGAAATGAGTCCAAAACCTAGGGTTGGCCTATCCTACAGTTAGGTGAGGGCTAGGGCTTCCCTAAAATGATTTTTAACAGATTTTAGGAGCAATAGATAGGATTATACCTCTATGTGAACAAGCTCTCAAAAAAAGCCTCAAGGAAATGATTCCTCAAACCACCCAAAGTCCTCCAAATTGATTCCTTCCTATCAAAACTTAATACAAACAGCAAGAATATGGGATTTAGGTCCTATTGCAATTTATTAGAGGGAAAAAGGATTTAATTTGAATTTAATAGGAATTTTTGAAGATGGAACTCACCTCTTTCTTATAACTTTGGATAAACCCTAAGAGAGAGGCTAGCCCTAATTTTTGGGAGAGTATTTATAGGGGGGGTTGTCTAGTGGCCGGCCATAGGGCCTAGCCTAGGGTTTTGCCAAGTTGGTTGAGTCCCTAATGGTTTAAGTCATGATTATGACTTGTGACTTCACAAGCCATTCTTAGACCAAACTAATTTCAATTTGCCCTAAACCAATTCTAATGAACTTGAAATCACTAACTTAGGTCACACTAGGGTTTCTTAACCTAACCAAGGTGTCCTGATCTAGGTTAGCCTATAGGGCAGTCTTCTAGTCAACACCAGTCAATACCTAAAACTAGCACAAATCAATTATACTAAAAATCATCCAAAAATCACATTAATTATAATTAATAATAATAATCCCAATAAATTCTAAAATTATAAAAATGACCAAAATACCCTCAAGCTAGAAAAGTGGCAGTGACAACCGGACACCATGAGGTACCGTCCAAGTGTCAGGCCTTTCAGCAGAGGGCACCAGCACAGCACCAACAGGCCTATCGCCCTCCAACACAACACCAGCAGGACTATCGCCCTCCAGCTCAGCACCATCAGGCACCACTTGCTAGGGCGCCAGGCCAGCAGTAGCAGCAGAGGATACCTCCATGTGCGGGAGGCCAGGCCACGACTTCGCCATCTATAGGAAGAGGTTAAAATAGTGCCTAGCTTGTGGGTCTTCTACCTATCAACTTCGGGATTGCTCGACAGCGAGGACCCCAGGCACTAGACCACCTAGAGGACCAACGCTCTGGGCCCTGCTACAGTAAGGACCCCGACTTCGGGCAGCATCTGCAGCAGCAGAGAGGGCCCCAGGGGAGGGCCTATGCTCTAGCCATTGAGGCAGCAGGGCTGTAGCAGGGCCCAGAGCCAGAGCCAGATTATTTAGCTGATGTCATCACAGGTAACATTTATTTTTATACTTTTCCAGCCATATGCTTGTTTGATTCTGGTGCTTCACATAGCTTTTTGTCATTAGAATTTCTGCAAAAATACTATTTTGTAGCTACACCCACCGAGGAGATTAGTAGAGTAATGACAGGAGGCGGACCTGTACTCATTAGAGCTATCTATAGATGCTCCATCACTGTAGCCGGAAGAGAGTTTAGGAGACGGTACTTTGTGATGCCACTTTCTAGATATAATATCATATTAGGAATTGATTGGCTTAGTTACGCTCATACATCTATTAACTGCTATGAGGATAGTATTATGTTTAGTCCCCCAGGAATATCACCATTCAGTATCATGAGGACAGGGCCAGAGATCAGCCTAGAGATAAAGTATTGCACCGCGGCTGGAGAGCAAGCACCATCATACCCCATCGTCATGTAGTTTATGGATGTATTCCTTAAGGATCTTCCAGGACTTCCACCCGGCAGAGATGTGGAGTTCACTATTGATTTAGTGCCGGGCTCATCACCAGTGTCCCGAGCTTGCTATAGGGTGAACCCCAAGCACTACTAAAATCTGCTCTATTAGCGACGTAATGTAGCGACGGAATAAAATAACATCGCTAAATATTGAATATAGCGACTCCTTTTGATAGATATCGCAAAACGTCGCTGAATAGCGACGTTCCGTGACATAAGATAAATTACGTCACTGAATAGCGACGTTCAGCGATGTAACTTAAGTTATGTCGCTACATAGCGATGTTCAGCGACGTCAAAGCAGACGTTGCTAATGTTTTAATATATCCCGTTCGAAACTTTTATTTCGCCCTTCTCTCTCCCAAAAATACTTTTATTTCCTCCTTCTCTCTCTCCGACGACAGCAGCCTCCTCCTCCGACGAAGTCCCCCTCCTTGCCACCTCTCTCCTCCGATGAAGCCCCCCTCCTCACCACCTCCCTCCTCCGACTGAGCCGCCCTCTTCAAGTAAACCCTAACCCTAGCTATCTAGACACAAACACGGACACAGACACGGACACAGACACTTATATTTATAACCCTTCCTCTTTCTCGCACCCACTTCCCTTTCCCTCCCCCTACCTGTCGCTACCTCACCCTTTCGTCGGCAAATATTTTATGGGCCACGTCCTCTCGAGCAACACCTACTGCACGCCGTATCACCAGGGCTACGACCTAGATTCGAACTACGCGTGCTTCGATTCTCCGCTAGTTAAAATGAAGTAGAGAAGAGGGTGAACATGCCACTGTCGGACCTGTGTTAGAGCCTACGCGAGTTCGCCTATGTGGCTATCAATGACCGTAAAGGAAGGTTGTCTGTCCTGTACATGACATGAAGTGAAATGACCCCGTTGGATAGTTAGGAGCTTGTATCAGTGAGTGTTTGTGTGTCTTAGAGATACTAAAGTATCAGTATTTTTGTAGAGTTGAGTATTAGTGGCTTTGTTAGAGGGTATCAGAGAGTGAGATTAATTAAGTCCATGCATTAGGAATGTGTGTTGCATAGTGGTGTCAGTTTTGTACTGCAGAAAATCAATATGAGAGAGTTTGAGTGAGGTTAGTATGTGTTAGTGTCAGAAATTAGCAGGACATGAGAGTAACAGTTAGGATACATGTGTTAGAGGTTAGTAACTCAATATCAGAGGTTGTATGAGCCTATGTGAGGCTCCTTGTGTCAGATGTGTCCAGTGAGAGGGGATAGGCAAGAGAGTAGGACAGGTTGGTTTTCTAAGAGTGACTCAAAAATAGAGAATAGAGTGAGAGAGGAGATTTGGTATCTTGAATGCAAGAAAGAGTTATATATATATATATATATATATATATATATATATATATATATATATATATATATATATATATATATATATATATATATATATATATAAGTTAGTTAAGGATTTAAATTGTATATAAGGGATCTGTATAAGAAGAAGAGTGAGGTTCAGTCTTGGATTAAACTGGGGGTGTTCCTAACAGGAGATGTATAGGCAGGGAAGTGCTTGGTTTGGCTTGGGTTGCAATATGACCGGTCTTAACTTTGGCTCAGGCACTTGCCTACAGGAAATGCAATGGCATATTGCCTTAGCAAGTATAGCTATGCACTATGGTTTGGCCTGGATTGTAAGATGAGTATAAGATACTATAATAGATAGTATATGATAAGGTAATAATAGAGTGAGTATTACCTACTAGTAGCTAAGGTATGGATTATTACCGTAGTCTAAGGATTGGATATTATGTAAGTGTCAAGCTACCTATGGGTTACATACCCCCATACAGCAATATATATGAGATACAATTTCATTATTCAGGTTATCCAATAGAATTCATTACTCAAATTATGAAGATACACTACTCATTATAATAAATACTTAGAGTGCAAAAAATGCACACACACATATTATTAAGTGAGATACAAGGTAGACAAGGATACGAGGATATATAGATAATAGGTTAAGTGGTGATTTCTTAATGCAAGTTTAGTAGGATTTTGGAACTTAGATATCAAGTTATAATACTAGTATAGGTATTTATGAAACGAATTTGTGCCTTTTGGATAATTATGTGTCCATCTTTACAGAATTATTTCCAAATGGATATGAATTACTACTTGCGGAATCATTCATGGATGTACAATCGTCATCCTGATGATATGTGTGGTGTGTGGAATGAATACATAGCGGGAGTAGAACAGTTCCTGCAGTTTGCTAAGGCGTTCCCTCAGTACATGGACGACAAAATTAAGTGTCCGTGTGTGAAATATCATAACATAAAATATTATCCAGAAGTGGAAGTGACATATCATTTGTACTCGAGGGGTTTCACGCCTAATTACTATCAGTGAACCGCACACGGAGAACTTGTGTCTTTAGCATCAGAGCCGGAGCCTTATGTTGAGCCGTATATGCATGCGGGACCTAATTTTGTTTTAGCTAATCATGCATACGACGACGGGCGCGTGAACATGGTTTTCTACGCTACGGGGCCTAATTTCGTCCATGGTGCAGCTAAGGACACTACCAGAATAAGGCAATTTAGCGACGCCTAAAGACGTCGCTAAAACGCCTAAAGACGTCGCTAAATAATTTTAGCTACGTATTTAGCGACGTCTTCCTCTTGTCGCAGAAACCTTAGTCGTTGTTTGAAAAGACGTCGCTGATCGTCGCCAACACCGACGTTTATCGACGCAAAGATACGTCGGTAATATACCGATGTTTACCGTTGTTTCGTCGATGAACTAGCAACGTTTATGATGTCGCTATACGTCGGTATTCCCTGGAAAAATTACCGATGTTTTTTGATGTCGTTATGCGTCGGTATATAGTATCGACATTTTATGATGTCGCTATACGTCGGTATATCTTGGAAAATGAGGTAAAATCCTGGGATATTTACCGAGACTACCGACGTTTACCGACGTATACCGACAAAACTTACGTCGCTATACGTCGGTAGCCTGGCACTATATGCCAGTTTAGCGATGTTTACCGACACAATGTGCCATCGAAAAGTATCAATAAACGTTGGTAGACGTCGCTAAATTTGAAAAAAAATAAAATAAATAAATTACAGTATGCAGTTTTCTCCACAGAATTATTTTCTCCTTGCAGTTTAATCTGAAGCACAATACACAAGCACATTTTATCCCTGGGTTCACCGACCCCTTTGGTGGAACAACAACACCGGTAAATTAACATCCAAATGAAACGAATAACAACATAAAATAACCAAAATCCACACAACATATATAAACCAATATCCAAATTGTCATAGGTCTACACAACCAATTACCAATTTATCTATGCAACCAACAAACAAGTGTCACAAACAAATAAGTGTCACAAACAAATATAAAGAAAAACAAGTACTCAAATACTCAATACAAACAGTCCTAACTCGGACTACTGGGGATCTGGAGCAGGAGGGGGCGCGCCGCGACGAAGGGCTAAGAAAAGCTCATAGTCCTCCTGTGAAATCGATACCGATGAAGGAGGTAGTGACGTCGGTGAAATAGGTGTCGATGAAGAAGGCAGTGGCGTCGACGGAGTCGACGAGGATGAAGGCGCACCCGGAGGCCTATAATGCTCCAACGCTGCAAGTTGCTGGTGGTATGAATCCATGGTAGATAATATTCTACCACTGTTATCAGCCACCGAATCCTGCACCAATCTCAGCCTCTTACCCATGGTCATCTATGATTCCTGCAGATCCAATACGTTGTGCTCCATCGACGCTCTAAGATCGGTGATGCTCCTCTCTGTCCGCTCAGTCACATGTCGGAGCTCCATAATACTGCGGTCGAGCGCATCCAATCGTGCTATAAGCGCAGGCTCATCCGACTGGTGCTAAGATTGGTCCTGAATCAGTCATAACAGCTTGTCCTGGAGAGACTTCATCATCTGGTAGACTCGGGCAGACTCCTGGGATGGCTGTGGACCATGGACACTAGCGGGGAATGCCCTAGAGGACTGGCTCACAACTAGGGCGTCATAGGATCCCGTATCGTAGTACGTATCCCTACGGAGGCCACCAGCGACGGTCATCCATAGCTCGTCCGTCGACGGAGCTTATATGGGTTGCGAGGAAGTACCAGCCTCTCCCACAGTAGGTGCACTAGCAGTCGCCAGGTCCCGAAGCCTCTGATACTTAGCCTAAAACGTATGGATAATACTCTATGATTTCTAATTTCTAATTAATTAATTATTATTACTAACTACATGAATATTTATTTGCATGTATATTTACTAAGTTATATTAAAATTAACACGAACTATTATAATTAACAAATAGTATTGTAATACTTACATAGGCAAGCTCGGCTCTCTCGTCAATAAGGGATTCGCCCTTCTGATGGGTGTCCAGGAAGACAGTCACCATGTCGGCGTTACCGACCTTCCTTACCTATAATTAAATATATTATCTTAGTAATAATTTATCGAATTTGTATTAAAATAATATTTTTGAAAGAAAAATATGTACTAGACGACGGAAATGTTCTGTCATCGGAATCGACCCACCGCACCACTTCGAGGCATGCTGCTTAGCTGTCTTGGCCTTCTCGAACTTTTCCTTGTACCTTGGCTCGTTGAATCGAGCCTTCATCGCATCCCACTGATCAGGGGTGATCCAACCTTGGATCGGCTTTCCGGCACTATCACGAGCCTTCTAATCATTGATAGCGTCACGGATCAGCTTAGCAGCGACATCAGAAAATATTCCCTCGATCAGCTCGGCCCGGTGCGATGGATAGAAAAACATATCCTAGAAGAGTACGCAAACCAAATATTTTTCAGTAATATATAATATGCATAAATCAAATGATTCATGTTAAAAGCAAATCTGTTTTAACCTTGAAGCGCGCAAACCAGTAGGCCTTCCTATCGTCTGGAGCATCCGAGTAGTTTATCCAAGGACTCCCATAATTTTGCCTCAGGAGCTGGCCTAGGCATCTCTGTACCAACGGGGAATGATATCTATACAGACATATTATATTAATGAGAAAAGTTAATTTATGATAAACACAGAAAAAATAAAAAATCAAAATACTTACTTTATACCGTCGGCCCAGATCTCCGTCCTCGTCTCCTCCGAAGGTGCACAGGCATCATCTGCCTGATACTGGTCGGCCGCCGATGCAGCCTCCTCCATCTGCTCATCTTCCTCCATCGTCGTATCAGCAAGAGGAACGCTACTCTCGGGAGTAGTCTCAGGCCTGGAACTACTCGTCCCATGAGATATGCCCCGTAGCATTATGGCGGGCGGAGCTACTGTCCGATACACAGGAGTACTGGGCGACGAGGATCTAGAGCCGGTACCAGTAGGAGGTACCGAAGAAGAACCCCATCCTCTAGCAGTACCACCAGTAGGTACCGAAGGAGTACCCTATCCTCTGCCAGTATCAGTACCCCGTGCCCCATGTCGGCCGGAAATGCAAAATGATCCACGACGACCTGTCATGCTTGATAACAACATATGATGAGATACATCAAAAACAACAAATAATAGAGACTAGAAATATGAAAGTGCAACAAAGACAAGATAATAACCAAGACAACATATGATGATATATTTTACAAGAAACATCTAAGTCCAGATAGTATATTTTACAAGAAACATCTAAGTTCATATAGTACATTCTATAAGAAACATCTAAGTCCAGATAGTACATTCAGATAATAACCAAGACTAGATAATAACCAACTCTACATAATAATAAAATGAAAGTACGTATCTCTCAATCATCTTCAGAATAATCATCTTGTTTGTCTTCCTCGACCTCGTCTTCCTCCTCATCTTCACTTTCATCTTCGCTTTCGTCGGCTTCATCTTCCTCTTCGGATAATTCTACATCTTCTACATTATGTATCGTGTAATGCGTAACTTCCGTGGAGTCCACATCAACAATATTGGTAACAAGAGGTAGCTCGTCCTCCTGATAAGCTTTTTTGTCAACATCAAAAGTATCTCTAGCTTTAGTCTTGCATACTGCCCACCATTCAGACTTCGTTGCTCCCCATCTCGGATAAGCTGTGAAGTACACGAGCTGAGCTTGAGTTGCTAGGACAAATGGTTCGTAGCCTTGATATCTACGCTTGTAGTCTATATCCACAAGACCATGTTTGTTAATTTTCCAACCTTGATTTTCAGTCGGATTGAACCATTCACACTTGAACAACACGATCTTTGCTGGTTCTCTGCCATAATTATATGTCAACTCCACAATCTCTCACAAGATGCCAAAGAAATCATTTCCTGGATCGACGTCTTTGTAGTTCGAAGATTTGATACACAAACAACTGTTTTTCGTGGAATCAAGATCCAGGAAGCTCTCTGATCGGAGCATTTATTGATTTGAACCGAAAGCCATTGACACAGTAACTTGGCCATATTTTAACAAAAGTAATTGGTCCCTTGGCAAGAGTTCTAATTAATTCAATCTCGGGCGAAATTAGACGATCGACCGGAATACCAAAGAAGAGATAGTAAGTTATTTATTGTGCAGTTGCATTAAAAGAGGCCAGTAATTACCGAGCTGCTTACATATTCGCTCAACCAAGAAGGAAAATGACGTCTCATTTCTTGTTCTAATGCTTCATCTGTTAGGTAGGGTCTAACTGACCACAACTCAACATTATATGTGCTAAAAAACAACGAAGAAACCGCCGATTAGTACAATAATATTATCTTATACTATTATATTGAGATGACATAAACTCATCATTAATTACTTACCCCTCTAGTTTCTCCACTTTATCCTCGTCGCAATTGAGTAATACATACAACTGAGTACCCCTTAGCTCTTCGTCATTAAAATATCTCTTCTTTATTTCCCCGAAGGCTTTCTGCACGTATTGAATGTTGACACAAAGTCACAGTCAACCAAATATTGATAACATTGACTAAATAATACTTGTAATAATTCAATACGACACACGACGACTACATCCAGCTCAAGTCAGACGACAGCTCAGTCTTTGCAATTTAAGTTATTTCTGAGTCTGTATTTTATACTTTTATTGAGTCTAGACTGTTGTAAGTTGAGTCATGCTGAGCTCTTGAGACTCTACCAATAACCTACACAATATCCATAAAGCTCCACATATCCAAAACAAGCCCATTTACCTATTGGACCAGTTCTGTGCTCTGGAGACAGAGTTCGGGCCGAACTCTGCCTCCACACAGAGTTCGGGCCGAACTCTGTCCCCTAAATTTCAGCACCCTAATTTTTAGGGTTAGCTGGTTGCTAGTTGTCCAACGGCCAAATATTTGAAAATTCCTACCAGAATTTTGGCCGAATTCTGCCTGCTAAAATCCTATAAATAGGCCAAGAATTCTCTCATTTCAAATCATCCAATCTTCTCATCTCTTCTCTCTTAATCTCAATATAAGCCATACCCTTCTTCATCTACTAGCCACAAGCTTCCTAAGCCTCGAGTGCTCAGCATCTCTTAGTTAGGAATATTGTGCAAGAGTTCAAGAAGTTGCTTGGAAAATTTCAAGCATCGCCACTGCGATCCTTTGTAAGAAGTTGACGTGCTCTTCTGAAGAAAAGACATAGGTTATAAACTACTATTTCACAAATAGTAGATTTAATCCTGAGCTAGAGTTCTCAGGCCTGGACTAAACCTCCACGAGGGAAACCAGGTTAAGATCGGCTGTATTTGCGTATGCTTTCTTACTCTCTATTTATTTCCGCATTTACTCTGATTAATTTTAGATTGTGAAAGAGTTTAATTTTTTTATTAGCTATTATCACTATAAACTCTATTCACCCTCCTATAGAGTTGCCATATGTTCTTCAATTGGTATCAAAGCTCTGTTCTCTCAACAAGGATTAACATCCTAGAGCTGATCCATGGTAACCACACAATCCTTGATTTCCAATTATGGTGAAGGGCAGTCCACTCATAGGCCTCCCCTATTTGATGGAACTAACTACACATATTAGAAAACAAGGATGAGCTTCTATCTCAAGTCGCTAGACTTTGACCTGTGGACTATCGTCACTGATGGTTACAAAAACCCCGCCAGAATAGTTGTCGATGGTGATCTCGTTAAGAAACCACACGACAAATATTCTGACAAGGAGAAGAAACAGGCAAGTCTAGACGCAAGAGCTATTAATGCTTTATTCTGTACTATAGACAGGAATGAGTTCAACAGGGTCTCAACATTCACCACCTCTCACGAAGTATGGAGACTTCTAGAAGTAACGCATGAGGGAACCACCCAAGTCAAGGAATCAAAGATAAGCCGTCTCACTCAAGAATATGAAGCCTTCAAGATGAAGCCAAATGAGACGATCACTCAAATGTTCACAAGATTCTTCGACATCATCAATCCTCTATCCTCACTCGACAAGCAATATTCCAATCACGAGAAGATTTGCAAGCTACTTAGGGGGCTACCAAAGATTTGGAACCCTAAGGTGACAACCATCATAGAAGGAAATAATCTCACAACCATGTCCATGGAGAACTTGATAGGAAAGCTGATGACTCATGAGCTTGACCTCAAGGACTTCGAAGAGCCTGCTCCTAAGGCTAAGGAGATCTCACTCAAAGCTAACCGACGGAGGGCTGACCACGATGAGACTGATGACGACTTGGAAGGTGATGATTAAGCTCTCCTCATTTGCAACTTCAAGAAATTCCTTCGCTTCAATCAAAGAAAGAAGGAACCACAAGAAGATGGCGAAGAAGAGCCAACCTGCTACGGTTGCAAGAAGACTGGACACGTCCGCAAAGACTGTCCATTCTTGAAAAAGAGCAACCGCTATGAGAAGCCATACAAGAAGACTTTCTCAAAGAAATATGCCAACACAAGCATTTGGCATGAATGCGAAGCTAGTGACTCCGAGGAAGAAAAGGACTCTCCTCAAGATACGGCTAATATGTGCCTAATGGCGACGTCCGACAAGGTACCAAACAAAACTCTTGATGACTTCACTTTTGATGAACTTGGCGATGTTTTCACCGATTTACTTAGTGATCATAAAAAGGTCATTGGTAAATACAAACACGCCAAGGAAAAGATTAAAAGTCATGAAGTCGAAATTCAAAGACTCTCTTTATTGCTTGATAACATTAGAGACACTTCACCCACGGATGTTACAGATGAGGTATCTAAGCTTAAAATAAGCTTGCATGATGCCGAGGCACGCATTGAACTACAAATACAAGAAATCACAGCACTCAACACGAAGATTGCTGAAGAAAAGAGTAGACACAAGATTTCTATTACCAAGATATATGGTTTGAATGCTAAGGTAAAAGAACTGCAAGATATCTCTAAGAGATTAGAAACTAAATTGGAAAAACAGGTTGTTCAACCTCAAACCCAATCACACAAGACACACACAAAGCATGACACCACTTATACTAGTCAACCACGTCATCCACCTACAACACGTAATCATGCTTACATGTACACACACTTTCATAAAGCACACAAACCACATGCACGTAGAAATAACTCATATGTCACAAAATCATCATGCTACACATAGATACAATTATCACTATGCCACACAGAGACAAAATCACCATCACTCTACACATAGACATCATCACCATGATACTCCATATAGACAATATCACCATGCCACTCCACATCACTCTATGCATAGTTATCATCACCATGCTAATATACATCATCACCATGCCACTCCACATCATTTTTATAGATATTATTCTCATTTTCCTAACATAAATAAGAATGCTATATATACTTATTGTGGAACTCATGGACACATCTTACCACAATGTAGAGTTAGAAGATTAGTGGATAAAAGGATATATGCATGGTTTCCAAAAACTAACTTTTCAGGACCCTCAAGAACTTGGGTACCAAAGGTCACATCTACTCTTGATGTAGGTGGACCTTCCCTCCTCAACTAAAAGTAAGTAGATTCTCGATAGTGGATGCTCGCGGCATATGACAGAAGACGCAAATCTTTTTGCATCACTATCGATGAAGAGAGAGGGATATGTATCCTTCGGCAACAACTTAAAAGGGTACATTATAGGTAATAGTATTATTGGTCATCCTCCCTCTCCTGTAATAAAGAATGTCTGTCTAGTGACCGAGTTAAAGCATAACCTGCTCAGCATTAGTCATCTTGCTGACCATGGATATGACATTAACTTTGGACAAAATAAATGCTTTATTTATGATAGGTCAATGGGAGACATTGCTTTTGAAGGGATAAGAGAGGATAACATTTATATTTTCTATTTGTCTAGAAATGCTAACAATGCAGGTAGATGCCTATATGCTCATAAAGATGAACGATTACTATGGCACCAGCGTATTGGTCATGCCAATATAAATACCATATCCAGGCTATCGACTAAGAAGCTAGTTAGAGGCTTGCCCGATATCACATCCAAAAAGGACACAGTATGTGCTGAATGTGAATTGAATAAGGCAACCAAGTCCTCATTTTATTCCATCAACTCTGTAAGTACTACAAGACCCTTACAACTACTACATATGGATTTATTTGGCCCTAGTAGAGTAGCCAGTCTTGGTAGAAAACTCTATGCCTTTGTTATTGTTGATGACTTTTCTAGATTTACTTGGGTTTTCTTTCTTACAAATAAAAGTGATGCTATTTCAATTTTCAAGATTTTTGTTAAGAAAGTTCAAAATAAAAAAGGCTACATGATTACTCGAATCCGAAGTAATCATGAAGGCTAAAAAAGGCTACATGATTACTCGAATCCGAAGTAATCATGGAGGCGAATTCAAAAATTATGATTTTGAAAAATTTTGTGATTCAAATGGTTTTGATCATGAGTTTTATTGTCTAAGAACTCCTCAACAAAATGGTGTTGTGGAGCGGAAGAATAGGACTCTTGGCGATATGGCTAGAGTCATGTTGAACAAATTCTCACTTCCGAAATACTTTTGGGCTGAAGCTGTCAGTACAACATGCCACATTTTAAATGGGATGCTTATTCGTCCTATTACGAAGAAAACACCCTATGAGCTTTGGTTTGGTAGAACCCCAAATGTTTCTTATTTTAAAGTTTTTGGTTGTAGATATTTTATCCTTAACACCAAAGACAACTTAGGCAAATTCGATGCCAAAGCTGACGAAAGTATTTTTCTTGGCTATGCTGCCAAGAGTAAGGGATATAGAGTTTTTAACAAACGCTCACTAATTATGGAAGAGTCAACCAATGTGACTTTTGACGAAGATAACAGTGTAGCAGCAACTCTTGATGATGATGTTGAGCCATCAACTTCTACTCCAATGAATACCACAACCAAAACTAATTCTCTGGAGGGCTTGCCAAAGAAATTCTCTTTCAAGCCGTCACATCCAGAAAATTTGGTGATAGGTGAGATTTCACGTGGAGTAACTACTAGATCATCATTAGGAGACTCTATTGCTAGCACTGCCTTCATTTCACAAATTGAGCCAAAAAACATTTCAGAAGCTTTCAATAATGAATTTAGGATTACTGCTATGCAAGAGGAACTCAACCAATTCGAGAGGAGCCAAGTATGGGAACTCGTTCCTAGACCGGCTAATCACTCGATAATTGGTACTAAATGGGTTTTTAGAAACAAAGTGAATGAAGATGGTTCAGTCACACACAACAAAGCTCGTCTAGTAGCCCAAGGATACAACCAAGAGGAAGGTATCGACTACGATGAGACGTATGCTCCTGTTGCTAGATTTGAATCCATTCGGATGCTTTGTGCATTTGCAAACTTTCAAAATTTCAAATTATTTCAAATGGATGTTAAAAGTGCTTTCTTGAATGGATTTATTAAGGAGGAAGTTTATGTAAAACAGCCCCCCGGATTTGAAAATCACAAATTTCTCGATCACGTTTTCAAGCTAAAGAAAGCGCTATATGGCCTCAAACAAGCCCCTAGAGCTTGGTATGAACGGCTAAGCAGTTTCTTGCTTGAGAAAGATTTTTCAAAAGGGAAAATTGACACCACACTTTTCATAAAAACTTTTAAAGACACTATTCTTTTAATTCAAATATATGTAGACGATATTATTTTTGGTTCTACTGATGAAACCCTCTGTCAAGAATTTGCCAAGTGTATGCAGACAGAATTTGAGATGAGAATGATGTGGGAGCTCAACTACTTTCTTGGACTGCAAGTGAAACAAATGGCTAATGGAACCTTCATCTGTCAGTCGAAGTATACAAAGGACATGCTGAAGAAATTTGAACTTGACAACGTCAAATCAATCAGCACTCCAATGGCTACTTCAACCAAACTTGAACCAGATGAGAGCGACAAACCCGTAGATCAACATAAGTATCAAGGTATGATAGGCAGCCTACTTTATTTAACTGCTAATCGTCCCGATATTATGTTTAGCATTTGCCTATATGCTAGATATCAAGCAAATCCTAAGGAATCACACATGACTGCAGTTAAGCGTATATTTCGATATCTTAAGGGTACGGTTACAATGGGCCTATGGTATCCCAAGTCAACATTATTTGACCTCATTGGTTACTCTGATGCTGACTTTGCCGGATGTAAGGTCGACCGTAAAAGTACGAGCGGTACGTGTCATTTATTAGGAAAGGCTTTAGTCTCTTGGTTTAGCAAGAAGTAGAATTCTGTCGCACTATCCACAACAGAAGCTAAATACAACGTAGCTGGGCGTTGTTGTGCACAAATTCTGTGGATAAAGCAAATCCTTGAAGACTACAACTTATCCTTCATGCACATTCCAATCTTTTGTCACAACACTAGTGCTATAAATTTGACTAAGAACCCAATCTGTCACTTATGCACGAAGTACATTGAAATTCGATACCACTTTTTGCGTGATCATCAGTAAAATGGCACGATTAACTTAGAATTTATTGACACTGATCATCAGTTAGCAGATTTCTTCACAAAGCCACTATCCGAATTCGGCCTGACTATTCCAGAATCAGACACAGTCTCAGCCGTTGATCACAAGTTAGATCCAATGGCCATGATTTGATCTGACCAAGAGAAACCCTTCTTTTAGTTTCGGTCTCTCTTCCCCCTCCCTCTTTCTTACCACCTTTTCAACTTCTCTACCACCATTCTCTCAAAACCCTAACCCAAATTTCTCCTTTCTAGAGCTCTATTCTTCCCCAAACTCAAGGAGAAGGCTTATTTTTCAATTCTCTTTCACTGTTCATCACTATTTTGAGGTATAACTCCCTACTCTTCTATATCTCAATTTCTTCTATTATTTATTGTGCTATGGCTCCTCATTTATTCAACCGTGGGAAAAGACTTCGGACCGAGGGCGCATCCTCGTCGAATGCTCCTCCTTCCATTGAGCCGTCCGTTGTACCACTCGTTGCACCGGTCGTTGAACAACAATAACCAATCCATCCGTTGTTCAATCCTCCACGTCCCCATGATCCAAACACTTTTGACGACCGAATTTTTGTATCACTAGATGCATCAAATGATTGGTTTCACGATTTTTGGACACGTCTGGTGTTTGCGGGACACCCTATAAACTTTACAATTTTCTCACAATATGACTCCATGTTTCATGATCTTTGCCTTGACGACCTTGTCGCTACGAATTCTATCATTTATCGTAGCGCTATTAAAATGTTTTACTACAACTTAACCCATGATGACACTCATATTTATTCATGAGTTGCGGGAATTGATATCTCATTTGATGATTTTGAATTGGCCGACTATCTTGAACTCCAAGATCCAAACTCTTGGGAGAAGCTTGTTCAAGCTCGGTCATTCCAATTTCTTGATGGGACTTCCCTTGAAAGCTTCAAGGACGATTTATGTGACCCTAACACACGTCCTCGTAAGCTTATGGATAAATATCTCAATCCATATTTCTATGAACTTCATCGGATCATCTTCAACACCATTCTGCCTTCTACCAATGAAGTCACTTATTTTGAGATATCGGCATTGTATCATCTTCATGTTTGTATTCCATTTAATCTTCCACATACCATGATGGACTGGATGATTAACTGTAGGAAGAGACCAAGAGCCTTGGTTTATGCCTTATATCTTTCTATGGTCTTTCGTGCATTCCATGTACCCCTTGATGAGTGTCCATTCTTACCTGCTCCTGCCTTCCTATCTAAGGCAAGGAGACTTCAGGCAGCCGTAGCCTCACCTGTTGCTTCTTAGCATTCCGATAATGATGAGCCCGACGCACCTCCACTTGGACAGGATGCGCCTCCTCCTCCTGCTACCCTTGACTCTATCCAGACCATGCTCCAAGATCGCTTCACCTTAGAGGATGATCGTTAGACTCAGCTGGATTACCGTACTACCTTGCAGATGAGTGCCATCAGCAATCGCTGTACGATATTCGGTATTCCATGTCTCGTCATCCTTCCATGCCCATTCCTATGGAGTGGGACCCCGGTCGTGAGGGACATCGCATTGATGATCCTTGGGTCATGTGCTACTTGGATCCGGATGCAGCTTTTGTGGACCCCAGTCGCTCCTTCTCTGGTCCTTCCGGCGACGCTGGGCCTTCACGTGCTCCATGATGGATATGGCTCCTACTTGATGCTGCTACTGAGGATCGTAGCTTATGGATTATGATTTCTAGTTTTCAGTTGCTTAGTTGGTTTTTATGTACTTGGTCTGTAGCAGACTTATTATGCTTTTATGAGTTGTGACACTTGAGACTATGGTAGTCCTATCAGTTTATTTGCACTTGATCATTATATTAGTTTATCTACTGTTTCTTCTCTTTTGGGTGTGTTTGCCAGCTATTAACTGTTTATGCATTATCTTATATTGCTAAATGCCAAAAGGAGGAGATATGTATATTCTATATTCTTTTTGTTGTCTATGTATATGTGCTTTTGGAAGATTGTTCTTATCAGGCCAAACAAGATGCTACGTATTGTTTACGGGGAGCTATTTTTTAAGCTCGGCACTGATTATGGGGGAGCTATGCTTTTGCAAATGAATGTGTCCAGGTATGAATATTGAATATACAATTATTATTTTGTCAATTATCAATATGGGGGAGATTGTTGACACAAAGTCACAGTCAACCAAATATTGATAACATTGACTAAATAATACTTGTAATAATTCAATACGATACACGACGACTACATCCAGCTCAAGTCAGATGACAGCTCAGTCTTTGCAATTCAAGTTATTTCTGAGTCTGTATTTTATACTTTTATTGAGTCTAGACTGTTGTAAGCTGAGTCATGCTGAGCTCTTGAGACTCTACCAATAACCTACCTAATATCCATAAAGCTCCACATATCCAAAACAAGCCTATTTACCCATTGGACCAGTTCTGTGCTCTGGAGACAGAGTTCGGGCCGAACTCTGCCTCCACACAGAGTTCGGGCCGAACTCTGTCCCCTAAATTTCAGCACCCTAATTTTCAGGGTTAGCTGGTTTCTAGTTGTCCAACGTCCAAATATTTGAAAATTCCTACCAGAATTCTAGCCGAATTCTGCCTGCTAAAATCCTATAAATAGGCCAAGAATTTTTCCATTTCAAATCATCCAATCTTCTCATCTCTTCTCTCTTATGCTCAATATAAGCCATACCCTTCTTCATCTACTAGCCACAAGCTTCCTAAGCCTCGAGTGCTCAGCATCTCTCAGTTAGGAATATTGTGCAAGAGTTCAAGAAGTCGCTTGGAAAATTCTAAGCATCGCCACTGCAATCCTTTGTAAGAAGTTGACGTGCTCTTCTGAAGAAAAGGCACGAGTTGTAAACTACTATTTCACAAATAGTGGATTTAATCCTGAACTAGAGTTCTCAGACCTGGAATAGTCCTCCACGAGGAAAACCAGGTTAAAATTGGCTGTGTTTGCGTATGCTTTCTTGCTCTATATTTATTTCCTCATTTACTCTGATTAATTTTAGATTGTGAAAGAGTTTATTTTTTTATTGGCTATTATTGCTATAAACTCTATTCACCCCCTCTAGAGTTGCTATCTGTTCTTCATTGAATACTTTCAGTATTCTATCATTAGATTCTTGATAACCGTCGTCGTTTCTCAGAGCCCTCGTTCTATTCGTAGCAATATGAGGTTTGAAATATGTCGAGCAGAAGTTTGTAATCTCCTCGAGAATATAGGCTTCACAAATAGAATCCTCGGCCCGAGCCTTGTTTTTCACCTTCCTCTTTAGGTGGTTCAAATGCCGCTCAAACGGGTACATCCATCGATAACTAACGGGCCCACCAACAAGTGCCTCGTAGGAAAGATGAATTGGCAAATGCTCCATGGAGTCGAAGAATCCAGGAGGAAATACGTTCTCGAGCTTGCACAGTGTTACCGCAATATCGTTCTCCTACTTTTCTAAACGATCGACGAGCAACTTACTAGAACAAAGATCTCTGAAGAATATGCTAAACTCGGTAAATGGATTCTAAACAACCGGGGGTAAGAATTCTCGAAATGCAATCGGAATTAACCTCTCCATGAATATGTGACAATCATGGCTCTTTATACCTGTCAGTTTGTTCTCCTTGAGGTCGACGCATGTTCTCAAGTTTGAAACATATCCGTCTGGAAATTTCAGACCTTGAATCTACCTACAAAGTCTCACTTTATTATCCTCCTTCTCCAGTGAAAAAATTGCCTTAGGCTGCTTCAACTTCCCATTCCCGTCCTCTATCAAATGCAATACAGGACGTCTATATATTTCTTCCAAGTCCAATCTAGCCTTTGGATTGTCTTTCATCTTCCTCTTTACGTCCATTACAGTATTAATTATGTTGTCAAACACATTCTTCTCGATATGCATAACAACAAGGTTATGTCTAATCAGATTGGTGCTCCAATATGACAGATCCCAGAATATACTCCTCTTCATCCAGTTATGAGTGCGACCAAACCCGTCACACTTTTAGCCTGTAGCAGGCTCTTCAATAGCTCTTGGTAAATCTTTTACCTCTTTCCATATCGTGTATCCGTGCCACCTTGGCGGAGGATTAGCCTTCTCCTCAACGCCAGCATGAAAAGCATTCATGTTCCTCCGGTACGGATGATCCTTCGGCAGGAATTATCGATGACAATCAAAGAAGCACGGTTTGCCTCCGTGTTTCAAACAGAAAGCCTTAGTGCGGTCCATACAATACAGACATAAAAGACGACCATGCATGCTCCATCCAGATAACATACCATACGTCAAAAAGTCGTTGATGGTCCACATAAATGCTGTCCACATCTGAAAATTTTGCTTTCTAGATGCATCGTACGTGTTGGAACCTACTTCCCACAGCTGATTCAACTCATCAATCAATGGCTGTAAATACACACCGATGTTCCTTTTCGGATTGTTCGGACCTGGGATAATAATGGTGAGGAACATATACGGAGTCTTCATGCACATCCAAGGCGGTAGATTGTACGGTGTGACGATCACAGGCCAATACGAATATTGGGATCCCGAAAGTCCGAATGGGGGTAAAACCATCAGAGTAGAGACCCAATCTGATATTATGCAGATCGGAAGCAAAATCTGGATACTCTCGATCAAAGTGCTTCCATACTTCTCCATCAGATGGGTGATCCAACACTCCTTCGGTCTGTTCCCGCTTATACCAACTCATATTTTCTGCAGTTTCCTTCACCATAAACAACCACTGCAACCACGACGTCAACAACAAGTAGTGCATCGAATCGGTAGGCTTCTTGGCACCGACAGACTTTCCTCTACCACTGCCCTTGTAGCGATCGGTACCACAAAATATGCAGGCGTCTTCATCCTTGTCATCTTTGTAGTACAACATGCACCCGTTGCGACATGCATCGATTTTCTCATATCCCATCCAGAGCGATCTCACCATCCTCTTAGACCGGTAGAAGTCTTTAGGCAACTTAGCACCCTCAGGCAATATTTTTATAAGCAACTCCATAAGACGGTTGTAGAAATCTTGTGACATGTTAAAATCAGACTTGATGCTCAACAATCTTGTAACCACCTCCAACGGTGAATGATCCTCACAACCAGGATATAATAGAGTCCTTGTATTCTCCAGCAACTCCATGAACTGTGCAGCATCGGCGTTCGGTGCCTCCTCAGGTGCATCATGATCGTCCGGATCGAAACTAGGCCCCGCCGCATCAAAAATCATGTTCACCAACACATCGTCGTAAGTAGCATTGTTGTGGACATCCACATAAGCTCATACTCTGATGCTAAAGACACAAGTTCTCGGTGCACGCTCCACTGATAGTAATTCGGCATGAAATCCTTCGAGTATAAATGATACGTGACTTCCATTTTTGGATGATATTTCAAGTTGCGACATCTCACACACGGACACTTAATTTTTGTATCGTCCATGTACTGAGGGAACGCCTTGGCAAACTGCAGGAACTGCTATACACCCTCTATGAATTCATCCCGCACACCGCACATGTCATCAGGATGACGGTTGTACATCTACGAACGATTCTGTAAGTAGTAATTCATATCCATATCCAATTCAGGATAATTCTGTAAGATAGATACATGTACATTGCAGTCAGTGAATGAATGTTAAGGAAGTTTAGATATGGGTGCGCAACATAAAATGTTCATTCATTCCACATATTACAAACAAAGAATTTGAAGGAAGAAACAAAAATAACTGTATTGGGACTAAAATAACTGTCTTGTGTCAAAGTGTCATATCCGATAGACCGATACTAATCCGATACGGTCGATACTAAGTACATACAGTCGAGGTATAATTGTACTTGTAGGAGTACACGACACTAAGTACATACGGTCGATACTAATCCGATACGGTCGATACTAATCTGATATCGATTCTGATACTCATCCCAACTGTCCAATATCGACCCTTTGGGTCTACAAGAGTTACTTCACCCAGTTTGTCAAGAAAGGTAAAACTTTTTAAATTAATATCCAATATCGACCCTTTGGCCTGTGCTTGAGCAGTATCCTAACTCAAACTATCTATCCTAGCTAATAAATTAATATCCTACTTTAACATCTACTAACTCTCATATTCCTTCTAACATAAACTAATATCCTAATCTAAACTAACCCTTTAACTAAAACCAATATCTAAAAAATGCTAATCATGAACTAACACCCTAACCTGGAAGTCCACACTGCTCAAGCACAGGCCAAAGGCCAAGTTATAAGGCAAAATACAGGCAACTGCATGTAGCTTCAAGGCAAAACCAAATGTTAACGGTATATATACCGTCAACATTTAAAAAGTTTACTTGTCTTGACAAAATGAGTGAAGTAACTTTTATAGACCGAAATGATACTCTATACACTCTATGTAATACGATATACCAATCATACCTACACTTCTAGGATACTCTATACACTGTAGTAATGAATTGCCCTTACTAATGATGCTCTTAGGTAACATATTTAACAGATGAGATTTTCATGTTGCACTTACGCATTTATAGCTATAAACTGCTTGAGCAACAACATATAGGTATGGGAATCGGTATCGGACTATTCCTATGAGTATTGGTATCGACGATATCGGTAGTAGTCTTACTAGCTAGGGTTTTGGTCAAACTCTAGTCCACAAATTCAATTAGTCTATTGGGTTCATTTCTACGTAATCCTAAAGATATCTCAGGGTATAGGCTAAGGTACACTAGGTCAAGCACAAATGTATACCATATATATACAATAATATATATATATATATATATATATATATATATATATATATATATATATATATATATATATATAAATATATATATATATATATATATATATATATATCAAAATATATATATATATATATATATATATATATATATATATAAATATATATATATATATATATATATATATATATCAAAATATATATATATATATATATATATATATATATATATATATATATATATATATATATATATATATATATATATATATATATATATATATATATATATATATATATATATATATATATATCCTCTCATAAATATAGTATAACTCATATCCCAACATACCCTCTCATATATGCAAGCCTACTTATATACATAACTCAACTGAACCTATCTCAGAAAACTAAACCAAGGCAAACATCCATATGTATCAATGCATATGCTAACCCACACATAACATGAAATCTGAACTCACTGCACTTAGACAACACACGCATGAGAAAATACCTACATATACATCATCCTATATATGACAGTAAACAATACCTACATATATTATATATATGAAACTGTAAACCCAAACTTATCCCAAACTGGTATGTAAACCCACAAACTGAACTAAACTACAACCCAAGCTAACTCAGAGACTCACAAACTCAACCTGGGAATCAAACTCAAAAGCAAACCCTAACTCAGAACTCACCTAAACTTCCAAACAACATACAATATTCAATTATATAGCCTATTTATATAAATACAGAAATAATGTAAGAATGGTATGAGTCTACATGACTAATATTTAGGTTAGGGTTTACCTAGTCGGGGTCGGAGGAACGGGTCATTGAGGGGGCAGGGGATCGTCGGTGGGGAGCTAGAGATGAGGGTGAGTGGGGACGCCGGTGGGAGCAGGGTCGCCGAGCGGGGTCGCGGAGGGTCGGAGGACGAGGGGGGAGGGTCGCCGAGGGGGAGGGGGTCGCTGGAGGCCGAGGGGAGAGGGGGTCGTCGGAGGCCGAGGGGGGAGGGTCGCCGAGGGGGAGCGCGCTTTCGTTTGGGAAAATTTCGATCGAAAAATAATAGGGGGAATGAAAACTGAAAGCCCTATATTTTCAATTTAGCGACGTCACACATATACGTCGGTAAACGTCGCTAATATAAGTAAAATTAGCAACGTTACAGTAGTTACGTCGGTAAACGTCGCTAATATTAGTGATAAACGTTCGCCGACTTATCCGTGACGTATGTTTTCTTATACAGAAAAAGTTGCTAAACGTCGTCGATCGTCGGTAATAGTGACGTGTTACGACGTTTATAGAGTACATCGCTAATTCCTTAAATGTTAGCGACGTTTTAATAAAATGTCGCTAATTACGTCGCTAATATGACTTATTCTAGTAGTGGGAGGCACCAAATGTCGATGCTGCAAAGTTCATGGAGTTGCTGGTGAATGCAAGGACTCTATTGTATCCTGGTTGTGAGGATCATTCACCGTTGGAGGTGGTTACAAGACTGTTGAGTATTAAGTCAGATTTTAAAATGTCGCAAGAATGCTACAACCGAGTGTTGGAGTTGATTATAGAGATCTTGCCGGCGAGTGCTAAGTTACCTAAAGACTTCTATCGGTCTAGAGGATGGTGAGATCGCTCTGGAAGGGATACGAGAAAATCGATTCTTGTCGCAATGGGTGCATATTGTACTACAAAGACGACAAGGACGTAGATGTGTACAAATTTTGTGGTGCTGATCGCTATAAGACAACAAGTACAGGAAGGTCTACCATTGCAAGAAGACCGACCGATTTAATGCACTACTTGCCTTTAACACCGCGGTTGCAAAGATTATTTGTGGTGAAAGAGACGGCCAAAAGTATGAGTTGGCACATGCAAGAACAAATTGAAGGAGAATTGGATCACCCATCCGATAGAGAAGCGTTGGAAGCACTTTGATCGAGTGTATCCTGATTTTGCTTCAGATCCCCATAATGTCAGGTTGGGGCTATCTTCTGACGATTTTACTCCTTTTGGTCTTTCGGGATTCTAGTATTCGTGATGGCCTGTGATTGTCACTCCGTATAACCTACCCGTCTTGGATGTGCATGAAGACTTAGTATATGTTTATAACCGTTATAATTTCTGGTCCGAACAATCCCAAGAGGAACATTGATGTGTACTTACAGCTTTTGATAGATGAGTTGAATCAGTTATAGGACGTAGGCATTAACACGTACGATGTTTCCAGGAAGCAAAATTTTCAAATGAAGGCAACCCTTATGTGGACCATCAACGACTTTTCGGCCTATGGAATATTATCTGGATGGAGCACTCATGGCCGTCTCTTATGTCCGTATTGCATGGACCGTACTAAGGCTTTCCACTTGAAACACGGAGGAAAATCGTGCTTTTTTTATTGTCATCGACAATTTCTGCCAAAAGATCATCCGTTCAGAAGGAACATGAATGCATTCCGTATCGGCGTTGTAGAGAAGGGTGATCCACTGCCAAGGTGGTACGAAGCCACGATATGGGAGGAGGTTAGAGATTTTCCAAGTGCTACCGAAGATCCTACAACTGGGTACAATTGCGATGGATTTGGTAGAGAATATAACTGGACAAAGAGGAACATATTCTGGGATCTGCTATATTGGAGGACCAATCTGATCAGACATAATCTTGATGTCATGCATATTGAGAAGAATGTATTTGATAACATAATTAATACTGTGATGGATATAAAGGGAAAAACAAAAGACAATCCCAAGGCCAGGTTGGACTTAGAAGAAATATGCAAACGCCCTGCATTGCATTTAATAGAGGAGAATGGAAAACAGTTCCTACCGAAGTCAATTTTCTCACTGGATAAGGAGGATAAAGTGAGACTTTGTCGGTGGATCCAGGGCCTAAAATTTTCAGACGGATATGTGTCAAATTTGAAAAGATATTCGATCCGAAGGAAAATAAATTGATGGGTATGAAGAGCCACGATTGTCACGTATTTATGGAGAGGTTAATTCCGATTGCATTTTGGGAATTCTTACCGCAGGCAGTTTGGAATTCATTGACGGAGCTTAGCATATTCTTCAGGGATCTTTGTTCTAAGAAATTGCTTGTTGATCGTCTAGAAAAGCAAGAGAAGGATATTACGGTAACACTGTGCAAGCTAGAGAGGGTGTTTGCTCCTGGATTCTTCGACTCTATGGAGCATTTGTCGATTCATCTATCCTATGAGGCACGTGTTGGTGGACCCATCGAATAACGATAGATGTACCCGTTCGAGCGACATTTGAATCACCTAAAAAAGGTAAAAAAATAAGGCACGGGTCGAGGGTTCTATTTGTGAAGCCTATGTTCTCGAGGAGATTACAAACTTTTGTTCGTTGTATTTCAAGCCTCAAGTTGCAACTAATAGAACGAGAGCTTCCAGAAACGACGAGGGAGATCATGAATGTAATGATACAATACTGAAGGTATTCAATGCTCCAGGAAAGCCATCGGGTAAAATAAAAAAGAGATATCTGAACGATGATGAGCTAAGGGCTGCTCAGGTGTATGTATTACTCAACTGCGACGATGATGAAGTAGAGAAGCTGAAGGGGTAAGTAATTAATACATCTATATTATTTTAATAGTGTAGATTATTATACTATTACATTAATTGAACGATGTTGTTTTAAGCATATTTAATGATGATGTGAGGTCAAGTAGGCCACACATAAGAGAAAAAAAACTAGAACAAGAAATGAGGCATTATTTTTCATCATGGTTGAGTACATATGTAAGACTTAAGAACTCTGTAATTACCTTTCTGTATATACACTTGAGAATGAGCTTAATTTATTTTTTTGTGGTATTTAGGTCCAGCAAGACTTAAGAAATGAGAATGAGTCTATTAGAACGCTAGACTTGAGAATGAGCTTAATTTATTTTTTTGTGGTATTTAGGTCGATTGTCCATACGCAAGACTTGAGAATGAGTCTATTAGAATGCTAGCCAAGGGACCAATTTATGCTGCAAAAATATGGCCAAGCTACTGTGTGAATCGGTTTAGGTTCAAGTCAACAACTTGTCCGATCAGAGACAACTTTGTGGATCTCGATTCCACCAAAAATAGTTGTTTGTGTATCAGATCTTCGAACTACAAAGATGTTGATACGAGTAACGATTTCTATGGCATCCTACGAAAGATTGTGGAGCTGACATATAGTTATGGAATAGAGCCTGCTAAGATTGTGTTATTCAGGTGTGATTGGTTCGATCCGATTGAAGGTCAAGGTTGGAAAGTAGACAAGCATGGTCTTGTGGATATAAATTATCGGCGTCGATATCAAGCCTATGAACCATTTGTCATATCAAGTCAGGCTCAGCTCATGTACTTCACAAGTTATCCTAAACGGGGAACAACAAGGTCGGACTAGTGGGCAGTATGCAAGACCAAAGCTACAAATACCTTTGAGGTTGACGATATAGCTTATCAAGAGGATGAACTACCTCTTGTAACAAATATTATAGAAGTGGACACGACAAAAGTTCCTCATTACATATCTAATTGTGTAGAAGAAGTAGAGTTATCTGAAGAGGAAGATGCAGATGAAAGTGAAGATGTAGAGGAGGAAGAAGAAGAAGAAGAAGAAGAAGAAGAAGAAGAAGAAGAAGAAGAAGAAGAGCTAAATGAACTAGATGAATTTTCAGAAGAGGATTAAATCTGTACGTTTGTTTTATCTTCATATTTGACACTATAGTGACACTTTTGTGACTATGATATTTTTCCAAAATCTGTGATGTCTATCATATAAATATGTATATTTGTTTTATTGTCATATGTTATTATCAGGTATGACTAGACCCGGACGACGCAGAGGATATTATGTTAGACAGTCCCGTGTGCGTCAAGCTAGGGATGCAAATTCTGTACCCTCATCCTCATCTCCGAGTACGCTAGTATACCATTCTGTTCCCAGTCCATTACCGGGACAGGGCAGTTCCAGCAGGTTGGCGACTCCTCCCTCGTCGTATAGTATTCCTCTCGCGTCCAGCATCCCTCCCGCTTCCAGCATTCCTTCCGTGTGCTGCGTGCTCCCCGCCTAAGAGGGTTCTTGATTCGATCGAACGGATCTTCTGCAACTTCTTCTGGGGGCACTACAACGGACAAGACAAGCACCACTGGGCTAGTTGGGAATCCATCACTACCAAAATATGGCAAAATTACGACGAATTTAGCGACTCCAAGAGTAAACGTCGCTAATTTTTGGGGAGTTAGTGACGTGTAAATATGACGTCGCTATTCGTCGCTGGTGGCGACTACTAGCGACGAATAGCGATATTAGTATACTAAATGGGAACCTGTATCGCAATTTCGTTGCTACACGTTGCTAATTATTTTAATATAGCAACGTGTAGCAACGACTGTTATATTACGTCGTATTATATTAATAGTCAGTGACGTTTATCGACGTCCCATGCGGACATCGCTAACTGTTTCATATAGGGCATGGACACGAGGGTTTCTTTTCTATTCGCGGCCGAAATTTTTCTCCCCAAAAAATTTCAGCGCTCCTCCTCCTCCGGCGCTCCTCCTCCTCCTCGCGCCCTCCTCCGGCGCTCGTACCCTCTTCCGGCCTCGTCCTTCTCGCACCCTCCTCCGGCCTTCACCTCGGGTAGCCCCCGCCCTCTCTCTCGACCTCTCTTTCTCTCTATAGGGCACTGCTTTAGAGTGTTTGTCGAAGCTAATGCCAGGGAGGGGCTGCCTATTGTGGTTTGCTGGTCAGGGAAGAGTTAACTGGCTAACTAGTGTGACATCTTTTGGTATAGCCATGTTCATATTTTAGGAAGAGTTAACTAGCCAATGGAGTAACTGGCTAAATGTTTGTGAAGAAAAGATAGGTGTTTCTTTTACCATGTTCATCTGTCTAGGCCTACACTATTTCTTCTTGATACTCCTAATTGCGAAGCTTCATTCTCTGATGATAGATGTAATAACTAATATACACTGGCTAATCTGGGCATATGTTCAGTCTTAGTTGCACTATTTGTTCAGTCCATTGAATGTGCTGGGTTTGAAATCTTTGGAATTGAATTAATGGTTCGATTTGGGAATAAGGAGATTGTATTGGGGTGTAGGGCTATTGGAGGCTTACAACTATTGTGTTTAGATGTCTGAATCCATTTAAGTATTCTCTTTCATATCACATTTTATTGGGTTATGGTGGGTTATAAATGTGTACTATAGTTACTGGAATGTATCAGCAAATGATTTTGTCCTGCACACCAAACAAGTGAGACAGGGTGGACCTCTTACTATGGGGTGACTGACACCAGACTTGTGGTGTTGCAACAATCAATATTTTTCTTAATTGTAACTTGATTGCAGGGTTATATGAGTGTTGTTTTGAACTTGTCTCAATTCGAGACAGTCTTATGAAACCTAAAAATTTTGTGGTTATTGACAGTAGCTTATTGTATGGCTGGTATGTAGATTCATAAAGGACTGATGTACAGCTACATAGTAAACTGATAATTAGGCTTACATTGGACTGATAAGTGATCCTCATTTTAAGACTGAGATCAATTGGAGTTACTAATGAATGACTGAAATTAATTGGATTCATTTTAAGACTGAAATCATTTTAAGATTGAAATCAATTGGACTGATTAGTAGCTGTCCTGATATTGGACTGTTGATATCTATCCTAAGGATGTGACTGACTCTGGTAACAGGGGGTTGATTTAGTGTATGAACCTGAGAACTCATATAGTATAGGATAGTACCAAGTAAACTGAGACTTATGTAAGTTTGGTTTAGCTAGAAATTCATATTGATAGTTTATTGAGCTCAGTTAGAACTGGTATGGACTAACAGTGTTTAGGATGTCATGTTAACTGAATTGAAGTCAGTCTGTTAGTGAAACTGAACTTTCAGATGAAGTTGACTGTCCTCCGACCCCCATCTCTCGGCAATGATGATACGACAACCTATCACTACATCTTTTAGTAGTAGATAATATCTTAGTATTACATTTTGTGGGTTCATTTTACTGATTCTGTTACATCCTTCAGATACTAGATTCGATAAGGACATATACTACACCATATGTACAGAACATAGATGATTCACACTAATGTATGCTAGAATGAATTTTGGGTTGTCTTTTGAGCCATCTGTTCTTACACTTGTCAAAAAATCGAATATAACCTTTTTATCTTCCATTCGACTGGCGAGGCAGAAATCTATGTACGACATTTGCTATAAGGAATTTGCATTAATCTACGGTACGACATCGTGATCAAGACATAGTCCCTGCAGCCATTCGACTGGCGAGGCAGAAACTATGTAGCCGTAGATAAAGTTGACTGTCCGCTGACCCCCATCCCTCGGCAATGATGATACGACAACCTATCACTATATCTTTTAGTATAGTAGATAATGTCTTAGTATTATATTTTGTGGGTTCATCTTATTGATTCTGTTACATCCTTCAGATACTATATTCGATAAGAACATATACTACACCATATTTACCGAATATAGATGATTCACACTAATGTATGCTAGAATGAATTTTGGGTTGTGTTCTGAGCCATTCGTCCCTACGCTTGGCAATTAAGCATGTAAAATATATCGTTGAAGAACATAAAACTTGTGGTCGTACAATCGTCACTTTCGTACGTCAGTTCATGTCGGTCTTCACTTTCTGCAGTAATTATCTTAAAACGGATATGAATTACTATCTGCGAAACCGTTTGTAGATGTACAATCGTCATCCTGATGAATTATTATATGTGTCAATCTTTGCAGAATTATCTTAAAATGGATATAAATTACTATCTGCGGAACCGTTTGTGGATGTACAATCGTCATCCTGATGACATGTGCGGTGTGCGGGATAAATTTATACAGGGTGTACAACAGTTCCTGTAGTTTGCCAAGGCGTTCCCTCAGTACATGGACCGTAGAAGAATTAAGTGTCCATATATGAGAAGTCGTAACTTGAAATATCATTCGGAAGTGGATGTGACATATCATTTGTATTCGAGGGGTTTTATGCCAAATTATTATCAGTGGACCGCACACGAAGAACTTGTGCCTTTAGCCTCCGAGCCGAAGCCTTATGTGGAGCCTTATGTAGATGTCCACGAGCATGCTGATTACGACCAAGGGTGGACGAACATGGTTTTCATGTTGCGGGGCCTAGTTTCGATCCGAACAATCAATATGCAGCCGAGGAGGCACCGAATACCGATGCTACAAAGTTCATGGAGTTGCTGGAGAATGTAAGGACTCTTTTATATCCTGGTTGTGATGACCATTCACCGTTGGAGGTGATTACAAGATTGTTGAGCATAAAATCAGATTTTAACATGTCTCAAGAATGCTACAACCGAATCCTGGAGTTAATTAAAGATATATTGCCGGAGGGTGACAAGTTACCTAAAGACTTCTATCGATCCAAGAGAATGGTAAGATCGCTCTGGATGGGGTATGAAAAAATTGATGCATGTTGCAACGGATGCATGTTTACTATAAGGACGACAAGGATGAAGACGCCTGCAGATTTTGTGGTACCGATCGCTTCAAGGCAACTAGTACAACCACTACTAAAATATCATCAAATAGCGACGTACTTTAGCGACGGCAAGAAAATACGTCGCCAGTAGCGACATCTATATAACCACGTCGCAAAACGTCGCTCACCAGCGACGTTCTACGACATCAGTGTCCTACGTCGCTGAATAGCGACGTTCAGCGACATAATATAAATATATGTCGCCATGGTTGCGACGTTTAGCGACGTCATCGAGTGACGTCGCTAAGTTATTTTACTTAGGGCACGCCGCTGCCTTCTTTCCCCCCACTCTCACTCGAAAATTCCAAAATTTTTATTTTCCCCCGCCCCCAACCCCCCCGGCGACTCCCTCCCCCTCTGCCAGTGCCCTCCCCCCGGGCGACCCCCTTCCCCCCGGCGACTCCCTCCCCCTCCGGCGAGCTCCTCCTCCTCGAGATCCTCCTCCTCGAGCTCCTCCTCCCCCAATCTGAGCTCCTCTTCCTCTTCCTCAGGTAAACCCTAACCTAAGTCCTCTCCCTCCTCCTCCTCCTCTTCCACGGACACACACACACACGGACACACATCGTGTCCCCAAAGACTCGTGCCCATTGGATTCGTATCCAGTTTTGGATGTGTTGAGTTTGGTTTGGACACAAGGTGTCAAGTATTTAGACATGAGTTTGGTTTGGACACATGGTGCAGGTCTTAGGGCCTGTACAGGCAGCAGGCAGGAGACAGTGGTTTTGGGGTATGTGTGTCCGTGGGAGGGGGAAGTCAGACTGATTACATAACCCATAATTGTTTGATGTGGTCCATCTCATGCATCAAACTTTGATGACATAAATTAGTCTCATGAGTCATAACGATATCTACCTGAAAGCAACATGCTCCCTTTCCTCTCCATCACTACTGCTCCCATATGGATTAATTCCATTGTAACTCTCTTTCTGCCCTCCTGGATAGATCAGTGTTAAAAAGTGACAACTAGCAACTTAACCAGCTGCAGTTCAATTTCTTTTAGCTAATTGAAGATTGAAGTATTATATTTGTATGAATTTCGTTATGTATATAGCTATGCTGACAAGTCATTTTTATTGGGGGGAGGGGGAAGTCAGACTGATTATATAACCCATGTATGTCTTCTAGATTGACACACACACACACACATACACAGACACAGACACACATACACACACGGACACGGACACTGACACACACACATACACACACGGACACTGACACACACACACACAGACACAGACACATGCACACACACACATACACAGATTTATTCCTAGTTTAAATGGTTTAAATTGTGATTTAAATGCTAGATTTGATTCCTAGACATATTGTTAATCTATGTTAGTTGATATTTACATTGAGAATGGGTCGTTGCTATGATATGGGATTCGAACATATGTGGGTTGACTTTACATGACTGATACATGATACATTTCAAGTTTTTCCTATGTCAATCCTGTTAATCTGATTCTAGCTAATGTTTTAAGTACCAATATTACTCCTTCATGTGTATTAGCCTATGATAGATTTGATCTTTACTTATTAAATTAAGTTTTATGATATGGGAATGGAATTTGGACTGGAGTTGGTTTCAATGGGTTGACTGGTACTCATGAATCAGTTTTGATTGTCCCCTGAACTTCAATTCCAAATTTTTTTGATTTCTAATTGTTGTTCAGTTATCATTGGTTGTAACACATGTGTTAGTACCTGTTAATTCCTTTTTTTTCATTTTTGATCAGGCTTGTGATTTGAGAATAGGATATTGGACATGGGGTTTCCTTTGGTGAATTGTGTCCTATTATAGACAACAAGGGTTTCCTATTTTTAAAGGTAACATGACAACATGTGTAAGGGAACATATAGGTGCGTGTTTGTGTTTGAAAGGGAGTGTCACAAGAGTAAGGCGTGAGCATGTGTTAGTATTTTGAGCTGTAAGAGTGTTTGTTCTATTGAGGTTAGTACCAACTGTATTTTGAGCTGTTACATTCTTTTACATTCTGTTACATATACTTACCAGATGGCACCCATGACCCGAGGAGCGGCACGTCGTTTGAAGAAAATAGTGAATGCTGAGGTGGCTTCTCCTACAGTTGAGGAGGAAGTGGCACCGGTTGCTAGTGAGACCGGGAGTTCTATTCATCCAGCACCGGTAGCTAGTGAGACCGAGAGTTCTCTTGATGCAGTCCTTGCAAGGGACGACATCTCTCCTCGCGCCAAAAATCTCGCTTTTTCGTGGTGGTTGCGTGAACGTATCACTGAGCGTTTGCGTGAGCAGCGTGGTTCTCATTAGCTATTAGTACTTATTTGTATTGGACTTTTTTTATTGGGTTGTTTTTGTTTTAGACTATTTGTAGTGGACTACATATATGAATTAGAACTGTGTCAATCTCTGAATTATATTGGACTACGACACCGCGGTAACATAGTCCCTGCAGCCATTCGACTGGCGAGGCAGAAACTATGTATCCGTAGATAAAGTCGACTGTCCTCCGACCCTCATCCCTCGGCAATGATGATACGACAACCAACCGGAGAGGATACTCTGAGAGAGCCATCTAAGAGGGACGTATACTCTGAGAGATCACTTTTACAAGAATGATATCAGTAGTACTAGGATTGAGTGATGGAGGAGATATTATTAGAGTATACGTCCTACTCAGATGGGTCTCTCACTGTTACTATTCTTTCCTGACAGCATGGTGGATGTGCTCCATCCACAGATTCTTGCTCCGAGCCAAAACTTTGTCCCGGAGCTCAAGTGGACATCCTTGGTGTATAGCTCGAGTGAAAGGTTCCTGACAGCATGGTGGTCTCCTTTGTCAAAGTATCCATGCTCATCCCATATTGGTTGTGGGACGAGCACGGATACTTTAACAAAGGAGACCACCATGCTGTCAGGAACCTCTCACTCGAGCTCTACACCAAGGATGTCCACTTGAGCTCCGGGACAGTTTTGGCTCGGAGCAAGAATCTGTGGACGGAGCACATCCACCATGCTATCAGGAAAAAATAGTAACGGTGAGAGACCCATCTTAGTAGGACGTATACTCTGATAATATCGCCTCCAGCACTCAATCCCACTACTGATATCATTCTTGTAAAGGTGATCTCTCAGAGTACACGTCCCTCTTAGATGGATCTCTCAGAGTATCCTCTCCGGTTGGTTTGTGTTCTGAGCCATCCGTTCTCACAGAGGGTCCTATTTTGGATTCTATATTTTGTATTTTGGTTTCTGTATTTTGTATTTTGGTTCTGAGCCATCCGTTCTCCGTAGATAAAGTGGACTGTCCTCCGACCCTCATCCCTCGGCAATGATGGTACGATAACCTATCAGAATCCTCGACTCTCTTTCGCTTCTTGGATATTGACCCAGCTTCCAATCTCTCATTTCCCTCCGGGTCCACTCTACTTCCAATCTCTTCCTCTTTTATACACGGATCTACAGAATCAATACCGTCCAAGGAAGGCAAAACTGAATCAAGGCATAACGGGCTGCTCAGCGTGCCCAGCTTCTTCAACTTCCTACTGGCTGCAGAGGCGAAATGGAAACGGATCCTCTTTGCCAGAAGACGCTGATTCAGTTTTTCCTTCTTCTCTCCTCCACCATGGCTCTGGACCCATCTGCTCGTCCCTGCTTCCATTCTTCTTATTTGACTCTCTCAGCCACACATGATATCCAGCTCAAGTGTAGAGTCGGGGGAGAAAAAATGGACAGGAATAGGAGGGGGAAGCAGCACAGCCGGCGGCATGACCCGAAGAAAGTACAGAGGTTTCTTCAACATACGTAAGAGAACTATAAGGATATATCTTTTCACAATATGTCATCTTGTCAAAGACCCTTAATGTGACAACCATGTTACCGCGGTATCGAAAGACTAACATGTCATAATTTTCTAAGTCGTGTGTTTTGACATAATCATCCCAACTCTTTCCTCCTATGTCGTAATCTCGCATTATTACATAAAACTGAAATCCGGTTGGGAGGATTATGTCAAAACACACGGCTTATAAAATTATGACATGTTAGTCTTCCGACACCGCGGTAACATGGTTGTCACATTAAGGGTCTTTGACAAGGTGATATGTTGTGTTTACATATATCCTTATAGTTCTCCTACGTATGTTGAAGAAACCTCTGTACTTCCTCCGGGTCATGCTACCGGCTGTGCTGCTTCCCCCTCCTATTCCTGTCCACTTTTTCTCTTCCGACTCTACACTTGAGCTGGATATTATGTGTGGCTGAGAGAGTCAAATAAGAAGAATGGAAGCAGGGACGAGCAGATGGGTCCAGAGCCATGGTGGAGGAGAGGAGAAGGCAAAACTGAATCAGCATCTTCCAAAAAAGAGGACCCATTCTCATTTCAACTCTGCAGCCAGTGAGAAGTTGAAGAAGCTGGGCACGTTGAGCAGTCCGTTATGCCTTGATTCAGTTTTGCCTTCCTTGGACGGTATTGATTCTGTAGATCCGTTTATAAAAGAGGAAGCGATTGGGAGTAGAGTGGACCCGGAGGGAAATGAGAGTCAATATCTGGTCAATATCTGAAAGTTGGGTCAATATCCAAGAAGTGAAAGAGAGTCGAGGATTCTGATAGGTTGTCGTATCATCATTGCCGAGGGATGAGGGTCGGAGGACAGTCAACTTTATCTACGGCTACATAGTTTCTGTCTCGCCAGTCGAATGGCTGCAGAGACTGTGTCCTGGTCATCCATTGGAGGGCTGGGGAGTTCATTGACGAGAGGGCGATGCAGGCATATGTACGGGATCCTACGGCACGTATTTTACTTTGTGATATCTGCGACGGGGATAACAAATATACCTACGCTAGGTTATAAGCGATGATCTGATATACAAAGGAGGTGCTGCCGAAATTTTAAAAAAAATATTGTGTATTTTTGTTGTGATGTGTGTCTGTGTTTACAGTGAATGTGAAATGCAGTGTTCGGAACCATCGACAGTTTCGATTACTGTTGTATGTGTTATCTTGGATAGAAATAGCAACAGTTCAGGGTGCACTTCTGAGAGCTTCATTTTTACGTCCTTCACTTTCTCGGGACGTCGTAAAGGTTTCCGAGAAGGTGAAGGACGTAAAGAGGAAGCTCTGAGAAGTGCACCCTGAACTGTTGCTCTTTCTATCCAAGATAAAACATAGAACAGTAAGCGAAACTGTCGATGGTTCGAACACTGCACTTCACACACACTGTAAACACAGACACACTGCACTTCAATTTTATTTTTTTTAATTTTTTTATAATATCTGCGACGTATAGCGACGTTCTGCGACGTACTACGACGGCAAGTAGACGTCGCTATACGCCGCTATTTAGCGACGCAACGTCGCTAGACGTCACTAACGTACGTCGCTAAGTTGTCTACGTGGCTGCCATGCCATGTCATCATATATAAAGTTTACTGCATCACAAGTGGTCGCTTTACGTCGTAATTTTGGCGACGTATTGATACGTCGCCATCTGTCGCTACTTTTGTGACGTCTAGCGACACTGAACTTCACGTCGCTAATAGCGACGTTCGGCGACGAAAGTGTCATCAGCGACTTGTCTATAAGCGACGTCCGATTTTTGTCGCTAAATACGTCGCAAATTGATTTTAGCGACGTATTTTCCTTATTTAGCGACGTCTCCTGACGTCGCTAAATTGGGTTATTTTAGTAGTGAACAAGGACTTCTGGTGCACGCAAGCCAACAGATTCGATGCACTATTTTTCTTTGACGCCGCGGTTGCAGAGGTTGTTTATGGCAAAGGAGACAGTTGATAATATGAGTTGACACAAGCGAAAACAAATAGATGGAGTACTGGATCATCGATTCCTATGACGGAGCATTTCCATCGTCTGGTATGTAATTTATTGCAAAATATAAGATTTTATTGATAGTAGGAGTATATAATTTTCTATTTTACTAAAGAATAAAATATAACAAACACGCAGATAAAAACACGCAGATAAAGAGGGGTGAGGACGCAAACATGGTGACCGTCTTCCTGGCCACCCATCGGAAGGACGAGAAGCTCATCGACGACCGGGCTACTCAGAGCTATGTAAATACTAATTTAGATTTCGTTAATTTTTAACACACCTTGAAGAATATACAGATAACCATATAGTTAATAATAATTAAATACTTTAGACGTTTATTAGGCTAATTTAGGTAAGTACTGATTTATAGAGATGCACAATGATTTCTAGGACGAGTTTGTTAGGCTACATGATGAGCGTGCAAGTGCTAGTGTACCGGCAGAGGGAGGGGTTGGTACATCGCAGCCCTCTCCGCCTCAGTCGGAGGACGAGCTCTGGAAGACCGCTGTTGGTGGTCTTCAGAGGGGTACGTACTATGGTACGGGGTTCTACGGCACATTTGTTGCAACGCAGGCATCCAGGGCTCCCTCTACCCGTGCGCATTCACAGCCGTCACAGGCCGAGTCGTCCCGAGTCGAGGATACCATTGCCCGCCAGATTGCAGAGCTGCACGACGATATGCTGAGGAGGATTTCTGAGCAGCCAGGGTCTCAGGCGCAAGGGAACGCTGCGTCGGTCACCGCACGCTTTGACGAGCTCGAGCGCACCGTGCGACATGTACAGGGGACGCAGGAGTCCATTCACGACACCGTTACTAGGATAGCGGCTTGCATGGAGCAATGCAGCGCCAGACTGCTAGCCCTAGAGGAGACGTGGACGCACCCATCTCTAGCGGTTACACTGCCTCCTTCTACAGCAGTTACATTGCCTCCTTCTCCAACGGTTGCATTGCCTCCTCCTTTATCGTCGTCGGTGGTTCTTACACCAGAGCAGTATGCTTACCTTCTTTCCAGGAACAATGATGCTCCTCCTGATCAGCCGTAGTCGACATATATATATATATATATATATATATATATATATATATATATATATTGTTGTGTGATGGCCCATTGTTGGGTCTTTTATGTGGTTATACATACATTATTCTTATGTGGAGCATTATGTTTGACATTGTTGTTACAATTTTTCATATATCTGTGTTGATTGATGATATTGTGGCATGGCGTGTTTGTGATTTTGTGTATCTGTGTTGTTTGATACTATGTTCGTGATACACACCGTCGCTGTTTGATACTTTGTGTTTGTAATATACACCGTTGCTGTTGTAAGAAATGATGTAGGGGATGCTGCAAATGCTGCAGGGTATGCTGCAAATGCTGTATTTTTTTAATTTTTTTCAAGATTAGTGACGTTCAGAGACGTTCAGCGACGTCCAGCGACGAAAGTTAACGTCGCTAAGTAAGTATCTAAACGTCGCTAACTATGATGAGTAGCGTCGCTGATCGTCACTAAACATCGCTACTTACTACGTCGCTAATAGTCGCTATATGTCGGTGATATAGCGACGTAAAAACGTCGCAGAACATGGCAATTTGGATCTCAAGCCACGTCAGCATTGATGTATGTCAAGTCGCTTAACGTCGCTAGTTTACGTCGGTAACTGCTGTCGTTTTACGTCGCTGGTAGTTGCTGAATTAGCGACGTGTGTGCGTCGCTAAGTGTCGTCGCAATAGCGACGTATTCCAACGTCGTGTAGTTTAGCGACTAGGTTAATAGCGACATCGTCCAAACGTCGCTAATTGAAATTAGCGACGTATTTTCCCTATTTAGCGACGTCCTGAAGCGTCGCTGATTTGACAGATTTTAATGCATGGCCCTTCCACCGAGGCCGGCGGTCTAGGATTTACCAAGCTTACCCACATCGTTCAATCCTTCTCAATGAAATTGTGGTAGAAATTCCGTACGAGCAACAACTTATGGACCAGATTTATGAAGTGTAAACCCCCTGAATTTTCAGAGAATTTTTAAAATTATTTTTTTATTTGAAGAATAGCTTGTTAATTTATTTTAATTAAATAATTAATTAATTATTTCTAATCAGGGTTTAATTTATATTGTATATATATATATATATATATATATATATATATATATATATATATATATATATATATATATATATATATATATATATATGCAAGATGATGCTATTTTCTATCTGACAATATTGTTGGCAAGATCATCAGGGTTACTTTTATTAGTGCTAGTCAAATTTTATCCTTATAAATATTGGCTCTATTATTATTTATAATCCTTAGTTATTGTCATATTATTATAATTAATAGCAAGTTTATAATTATTTATTACCTTTTATTTATGGTTTATCACTATTATTATATTTTTATTATTGTCATGGTCTATTATTATTATTTTATTAAATTGGATATCCCTATTAGGTTTTATTATTAAATTCTATTATTTGTCTTAAGAATTGCTTATAGATGTTTTATTAGATTTAGATATATATTCTATATATATATATATAGCCTTCTTTAACCAAGTTCCTCTTAACCCTAACCCTAGAGCTTTGTCTCCAAGCCGCCACCCCCTGACCTCACCTTCACCTCGCCTACCTCCTCCTTCAACCCGAGACTCCTCGCCGACGTACGGAGGAGCACAAGGCCGGACGGGACTGCGGTTGCCGCTGTGAGCAGTAGAGCCGACCGATCCCGGCGACCCCCGGCGGCGCCACCGCGCCTGGAGGCCGACCCCGACCCCCTGTGGCGGGCAGGTAACCCCCCCCCCCCCCCCCGAGCGACCCCGTGGCTCTTCCACGTGGGAAATCTTATTTTTTTACTTAACCCTAGTTTTAGGGTTTTTAATCCAATTAATTCAATTTTTTTTAGTGTTAATTATTGCCTAATTATTGGTAATTAATTAGATCGAATTGAAAGGGATCATTAGTAATTAAGTATAGGATCTACATTAAATTTTGTGTGAATTAATATTATTTATTAGTATTTATTACTATTTACTTATAAATTTTATACGCGGTTAATTAATTGTTTGTATTTACTGTTTTAATCGTTAATTAATAATTTTATTATTAATTAAATAAATAAAACCTTGTAGAGGAAAAAGTTTGTAAAATTTATGTAGTATTTTATAACAATTTTTCCAAGAATTATAGAATTTTATTTGTAATTATTTTACATTAAAAACCGAGAACTTTAGATTTTTAAATTAATTCCAATTACAGTTTTTTAATTTATATTATTTAATTGGTTGTTAATTAAATAATATATATTATATAAAAAATGTTTGTAAAAATATACTTTACTGTATAAAAATATTTCTAATATTTAATTATATTTATTTATATTTATTTAGATTTTAGAAGGGTAATTTTGATTACTAAGTATATTATATAATTAATCGATATTAATTATATAATTATTTGTAAATGGGTAAATGTTAAGGTTTCTGTTGTAAATAGATAATTAAACAATTTTGGAAATTATTTTAGGTATTTTATATTTATTACTAATTTTTAGGATTTAAAAGTAATTTCTAGAATTATTTTAGAATTATTTATTAAATTGTTTAATAATTATTTATTAATTTAAATAATTACGTGTTATTATTGTGTAGAATAGTGAATTTAGATTTAATGGTTAAATTTAGGTTTTATAGTGAATTTTCAAGATTTATTTCGAATTATTATGTATTATTTAACTATTTATTTAATAAATAGTTTTAATGGTAATAAATTCATTTCTGTAAAAATATATATATAATATATATTTATTATTCTGGTATTATTTAGTTTATTGTTATAATAGACTAGAAATGATTTTTAAGGACTTTACTATTTTTGTTAGTATTATTAGGAATTGTGTATGCACGTGTGTATTAAATTGAGTAGTTAATTGATTATAATTAATTAATTAATTACTAAATATCATGTTGTATTATTAATTACAGAATATAAATGTATGATAATAAGTATATTTATATACTTATTATTGTATAAGTATTATTCATAATTATTGGTACTAGTTAGCTAGTTTTAATAAAATACTAATATTTGTTGGTTAATTAGCAATTAATCAATTTAGTAAATTGTTAAATAGAGATTAATTATAAATCATGCTTGTTTAGGATTGTTTGCTTCTCGGAACTCGGACTCTACATCGGACCCGGATACTCAGTTGCTGGACACAGGCAAGTACACCTTGCTTGATTGTATATTTTTGCAGTTAGTTTATGTTACCTAGTTACTTCTCAGTTGTGTGCACGCGTCTAGTAGTAGTGGACTTATCCCGTGTATTGTGAAGGTATGTGGTACCTTCTAGCCGGACATCGTATCATACACGATCACTATATGAGTGAGTTGAGAGCATGGATTTGTGTGTCGACTGATCATTGGCACGTGAGTTCGCGTCTGGTCTAGTGGTTGGTACAGGTCTACTTATATATACTATGACGTCTTGCATATTATTTGTACCGCGTATACGGTACAGATATACATTGGGTGGGGAGAGTCTACTAGTGGTGTATGAGAATTCTGTTTCCAATGGACGCTGGATGCTCGTAGCCCCTCGTTTCTCAAACCGTAGAACGCTTGGTGACAGTTTCTTCTTCTTCTTCCTCCCTCATGCACCATTAGAGATGTCTCGAGTGCATTACACATAGATGGTTAGTTTATCTGTCGTATGTCGCATGATATATCCTGTCCTTGTTTGGTTGGGGAGATGTTATGTTACATTTTGTTCTAGTTATTTATATACTGCCCTGTACTATCATGCATGTCGATTTCTTGTGTACTTGTTACATCCCTCTGAGGACATGGTACCTTTTCCAGATTGGGACGAGCACAGGTACCGACGGACTACGAAGATTGGAGACTTTTGCTGACGAGGACTTCAATGTTGAGCCTCGTGAGTTTCTTGAGTTCTTAGGTAATTTCTGCTAGTGGCTATCTATTTCTTTTCTGGTTCAGTTGTACTCTTTTAGTAGTTCTTTCATACATTTATTGGTGGATTATTTTCCACTAGTCATGACTTATAGTTTGATTCAGAGTTATTTTCATTCCTTCCAGCTTTATTCTGTGATTTTTCCTGTGGATGAGATTAGTATTTACCTGCCTGTATTGTTATTTAGTTGTTACTTCAGCGTACTACGATCGAGTATAGTCCATTAAATTGGGGTTTTTCTATACTTGATCGTACAGCTGGCACGCCACGTGTTCCTGGTCCTACATATTTTAGAACCGGGGCGTGACATGTTTTTAGTGGTGGCCCATGCAGGTCGAGAAAATATTGTTTGGTTACTTTACCGTACCAAGCAAGCCTGCGTATAGGATTAGGACTATTGTGTCTCATCCACAATTGATTATTTTTATCCTTTGATCTCGTTTGATTTCGACTCATTTCAAACTCCTCGAAATACTTGATCTCTTCTTTGATTTATATCTTCTGACTCTTTGACTTCCTTGCAATTATATTCTTCTCGATCTAATCTACCGTACCCCTTGCTTGTCATGATTGATAGAGGTTTGGAAGATGAGATACTATATACACTCTTGAGTTAACTATATGGCTAGATGGGTTACCTTGGCAGCTAATTATGCGGTTGAGTCTATAATTGAATTCTTGAAAAGTACTAAATATTGCAGGTTGATGAACACCATATTTTTGAAAGATATAATTTTTGCATGAATGATTAGTTAATTCAAAGTTGAGTAGTAATGATATATCAATTTCGAATGATAGTGAGAAAGATTACTTATACTCATATGGGAAAGACTGTTAGAAGTTGATTAATAAAATAAACTCGATGATCGATTTGAGAGGATGATTTAAAGTTTTGATTTGAGTTTTTTTTAAAAAAAATTCTATGATTGGTTAGAGAGGATATAAAATCAACTTGATGATTAAAAATTTAAATATTCACATTGCTACATGAGATTTAAATTGGTTGATGATTTATGTTGGTTTTCAAAATAGAAGAATATATTTTTTTTAAATTTGAGGATAGATGATTGTAAATAGAAATAGTTAAGAGTTGTCTATGAGATTTATATTTCTTTAAAGATTGAATATTTTGACCTTGATGAAAAAAAAGGGTTTATTTAAGAAGAATTTAGAAATTTGATGCATTTCATAAAGTGATTTAAAATTTGGAGTTGGGTAATTTTAATCTAAAAATTTTGAGGAGAAAAGAAAAGGATGTTTGTACTATAATAAAGTTTATTTCGAGGATCGATTTAGAAATTTGAGGTATTTTTTTTGTGATTGAATTTTGTTTGATGGAACAAATTTTGATTGAAAAAAAAATTTGAGATTTAAATCTTTTTTTTTAGATTGATAAATTTTTATTGAAGTTTCTTTTGGAAAAAAAGAAGAATTTAGTATTATGATAATATTTATCTCGGTGATTGATTTAAGTATTTTCGTAAGAGAGTTACAATCTTTTAGATTATGTAAACTGAATTAAAGTTGAGGAAAAAAAGGGGGGAAATAAAAGGGAATTGGTGTGATGATAAAAGGATTGGTTGGGTATTTTAAAGTTATAATTATGATTATATGCGACGATCTTAAAGAGATTAAGGAAATTGGTGGATGATTGTTTTGATTTAAAGATTTTATACTGAAGAAATTTATGAAGAAATTTTATTTACATGAATTTGATTTTTTTTTTTATCTTGATGAGGAAATAAACATAGAGGATGTTACTCTAATGAGATAGAAGTGTCACACCTTATTTGCCATATTTTTCATAGCCATGATAGTGATTATATGCAGTTATAGTTAAGTCATCGACCCATGTGACTATGTCTTCTTCTTAAAATTTTATCATCCTTGTTCTCGACCCTAAACTAGTATCATGATTCCCTAATTGTTTAGAGCTATAGATGTCTATAAATTTTTCTTGACCATACTCCAAATCCGTCAACCAGTATATCTTCTCCTATATTTTAGTATTATATTATTAGTATTAATATTAGGAATATCTATTTAGTTGTTTGTTACTTTATCTGTAGACAATATTGGTTGATATTTTCTGTAATAAAAATTTTTCTTCACCTTTAGCTCATGCCACGGTTGCCGAGCTAAATGCTGTAAGAATTTTTTTTATTATCTAATTAGTTTATTTTCTTTCCTGATTTACTATTTATCGTGCTGCATAATTCTAGTACTATCGATCCAAAATTTTATTTTCTTAAGCAATAATGGAAAGCAGATCATTACGTCTTATCCTTTTGAATAGACCAAAGGGCTTCTTTTTTTTCTCATGTTAGGATTATTATTGCTTCTCTAGAAAATTCTATGTTGTTGCTACAATTTGGTAGGATAAACTTGCTTCCCTAAAGAGACAGTTAGAGGTACTAGTTCAATTCTTATAAGTTGGGTAGTATACCTTGTAGTCTAGCATCATACTTTTTTCAGGACCATTAAGAAATTATAGTTGGATAACACTGACTATATGTTGGTATAAGTATTTAGATTACCTAGACATAACTTTGTGGGTTCCTATCCCCTAACTCAACTAAGGTTAGAGATTCATAGGGCAACTAGAAAGGTCAAATCATTATTTGTGTTTTGGACTTGAACTATCTTGTACTTTCTTTTCTTCTGTACGTTTATTTTTATCGTCTTGACTAATACTGCTGTTATAGCCTAGTTTTTACAAGCTTCTTCTTTTCTCAAGCTTGTTCTTGACACATATATTATTGGGTGCACCCACTAAAATGTTGTCTAATCAGAATCGGTGCATGATGGTCTGGCCAACCTAGTGCATGTTGATTCGCTTTCCCTATGATTATTTTATGCAGATGAAGATATAGTAAACTTGTCCTAGGATCTCATTTGCGACCGTTTGACAATTTTTTTTTGAAACATTTATTCGCATTGGACCTTCAAATTTGTAATCGACCCCATCCCCCTTGAACTCTTCTTTATTCTGCGTCTTAGTATAGAATTTCTCTTTATAACCCTTTATTAGCTATGATTTATAATAGAACCATCTTTCTACTAAGTCAGTTAAGTATACCTTGTATGATATCTTATTTTAGTAATACCCTTAGCACCCTAGTAGCCATCTTAGACTGATTTTAGTCGGACATTTAGCAAATAAAAGTTTTCCTATTATCCTTTCCTTGGTTCATATCATTTGATCCCTTACCATGACTTGGGTAATTGAAGCACAATATTAGGATTTTTCTTCCAATAATTGTACCATTATGATCTAGACAAACCGCATCATACACATGACATTTATGCCCCCCATAAACACACCTTTATGTGCTCTATTTTAATAACTCTACTTGTTTGACAAATCTTTTCCTTAGAATAGACTATTTGTGTCCTCTCCTTATCCTATTAGATTTGACCATGCAATATCGATCTATTCCCTGATCACTTGGAAATCCTATGACCAATGCCGGACCTAGAACATATTCTTGTAGGATATGATGCCAGTTTTGACCCCTCTATAAACCCCCAAGTATCGTTGTAAATTGTCTTGTTGAGTAAGTTACAATTTATATATTTACTTTTCATTGATTTTCTTATTATTTCTTCGATATTAGAATTATTTTAAATTTCGAGGACGAAATTCTTATAAGTTGGGTAGATTGTAAACCCGCTGAATTTTCAGGGAATTTTTAAAATTATTTTTTATTTGAAGAATAGCTTGTTAATTTATTTTAATTAAATAATTAATTAATTATTTCTAATCAGGGTTTAATTTATATTGTATATATATAGATGCAAGATGATGCTATTTTCTATCTGACAATATTGTTGGCAAGATCATCAGGGTTACTTTTATTAGTGCTAGTCAAATTTTATCCTTATAAATATTGGCTCTATTATTATTTATAATCCTTAGTTATTGTCATATTATTATAATTAATAGCAAGTTTATAATTATTTATTACCTTTTATTTATGGTTTATCACTATTATTATATTTTTATTATTGTCATGGTCTATTATTATTATTTTATTAAATTGGATATCCCTATTAGGTTTTATTATTAAATTCTATTATTTGTCTTAAGAATTGCTTATAGATGTTTTATTAGATTTAGATATATATTCTATATATATATATAGCCTTCTTTAACCAAGTTCCTCTTAACCCTAACCCTAGAGCTTTGTCTCCAAGCCGCCACCCCCTGACCTCACCTTCACCTCGCCTACCTCCTCCCTCAACCCGAGACTCCTCGCCGACGTACGGAGGAGCACAAGGCCGGACGGGACTGCGGTTGCCGCTGTGAGCAGCAGAGCCGGCCGATCCCGACGACCCCCGGCGGTGCCACCGCGCCTGGAGGCCGACCCGGACCCCCTGCGGCGGGCAGGTAACCCCCCCGAGCGATCCCGTGGCTCTTCCACGTGGGAAATCTTATTTTTTTACTGTAACCCTAGTTTTAGGGTTTTTAATCCAATAAATTCAGTTTTTTTAGTGTTAATTATTGCCTAATTATTGGTAATTAATTAGATCTAATTGAAAGGGATCATTAGTAATTAAGTATAGGATCTACATTAAATTTTGTGTGAATTAATATTATTTATTAGTATTTATTACTATTTACTTATAAATTTTATACGCGGTTAATTAATTGTTTGTATTTACTGTTTTAATCGTTAATTAATAATTTTATTATTAATTAAATAAATAAAATCTTATAGAGGAAAAAGTTTGTAAAATTTATGTAGTATTTTATAACAATTTTTCCAGGAATTATAGAATTTTATTTGTAATTATTTTATATTAAAAACCGAGAACTTTAGATTTTTAAATTAATTCCAATTACCGTTTTTTAATTTATATTATTTAATTGGTTGTTAATTAAATAATATATATTATATATAAAATGTTTGTAAAAATATACTTTACTGTATAAAAATATTTTCAATATTTAATTATATTTATTTATATTTATTTAGATTTTAGAAGGGTAATTTTGATTACTAAGTATATTATATAATTAATCGATATTAATTATATAATTATTTGTAAATGGGTAAATGTTAAGGTTTCTGTTGTAAATAGATAATTAAACAATTTTGGAAATTATTTTAGGTATTTTATATTTATTACTAATTTTTAGGATTTAAAAGTAATTTCTAGAATTATTTTAGAATTATTTATTAAATTGTTTAATAATTATTTATTAATTTAAATAATTACTAATTATGTGTTATTATTGTGTAGAATAGTGAATTTAGATTTAATGGTTAAATTTAGGTTTTATAGTGAATTTTCAAGATTTATTTCGAATTATTATGTATTATTTAACTATTTATTTAATAAATAGTTTTAATGGTAATAAATTCATTTCTGTAAAAATATATATATAATATATATTTATTATTCTGGTATTATTTAGATTATTATTATAATAGACTAGAAATGATTTTTAAGGACTTTACTATTTTTGTTAGTATTATTAGGAATTGTGTATGCACGTGTGTATTAAATTGAGTAGTTAATTGATTATAATTAATTAATTAATTACTAAATATCATGTTGTATTATTAATTACAGAATATAAATGTATGATAATAAATATATTTACATACTTATTATTGTATAAGTATTATTCATAATTATTGGTACTAGTTAGCTAGTTTTAATAAAATACTAATGTTTGTTGGTTAATTAGCAATTAATCAATTTAGTAAATTGTTAAATAGAGATTAATTATAAATCATGCTTGTTTAGGATTGTTTGCTCCTCGGAACTCGGACTCTACATCGGACCCGGATACTCAGTTGCTGGACACAGGCAAGTACACCTTGCTTGATTGTATATTTTTGCAGTTAGTTTATGTTACCTAGTTACTTCTCAGTTGTGTGCACGTGTCTAGTAGTAGTGGACTTATCCCGTGTATTGTGAAGGTATGTGGTACCTTCTAGCCGGACACCGTATCATACACGATCACTATATGAGTGAGTTGAGAGCATGGATTTGTGTGTCGACTGATCATTGGCACGTGAGTTCGCGTCTGGTCTAGTGGTTGGTACAGGTCTACTTATATATACTATGACGTCTTGCATATTATTTGTACCGCGTATACGGTACAGATATACATTGGGTAGGGAGAGTCTACTAGTGGTGTATGAGAATTCTGTTTCCAATGGACGCTGGATGCTCGTAGCCCCTCGTTTTTCAAACCGTAGAACACTTGGTGGCAGTTTCTTCTTCTTCTCCCTCCCTCATGCACCATTAGAGATGTCTCGAGTGCATTACACATAGATGGTTAGTTTACCTGTCGTATGTCGCATGATATATCATGTCCTTGTTTGGTTGGGGAGATGTTATGTTACATTTTATTCTAGTTATTTATATACTGCCCTGTACTATCATGCATGTCGATTTCTTGTGTACTTGTTACGTCCCTCTGAGGACCTGGCACCTTTTTCAGATTGGGACGAGCACAGGTACCGACGGACTACGGAGATTGGAGACTTTTGCTGACGAGGACTTCAATGTTGAGCCTCGTGAGTTTCTTGAGTTCTTAGGTGATTTCTGCTAGTGGCTATCTATTTTTTTTCTGGTTCAGTTGTACTCTTTTAGTAGTTCTTTCATACATTTATTGGTGGATTATTTTCCACTAGTCATGACTTATAGTTTGATTCAGAGTTATTTTTATTCCTTCCAGCTTTATTCTGTGATTTTTCCTGTGGATGAGATTAGTATTTACCTGCCTGTATTGTTATTTAGTTGTTACTTCAGCATACTACGATCGAGTATAGTCCATTAAATTGGGGCTTTTCTATACTTGATCGTACAGCTGGCACGCCACGTGTTCCTGGTCCCACATATTTTGGAACCGGGACGTGACATGAAGGCTAGGTATTTCAAACACATTCACCCATCTCTGGCCATATCCAACAGCAGATCATCGGCAGCTTGGCGCCGTATCCTCGTTGGCCGCGACCTCGCCAAGCCCGTAATGAGACTCATTTTGGAAGCCGGCGAGTCGGACCCCTTTCTGGAGCAATGGATCGGGGACAGCTTAATCCCGAATATTTTGGAGACCCCGAGAAATAGCAGAATCAGAGACTTGTGGAACTACACTACCAACGACTGGAACTGGGACAAAATCTGTGATTGGGCTGGTGAAGAAGCGGTGGTCTGCATCCGCCAGGCCGGTATAACTATCGGCAGTGACGACGATGCGCTTCGATGGACGCTCGAAGCCTCTGGGGCTTTCTGGGTGAGGTCAGCGAGGTCTGCTATCCTCGGGATTAGCCAGCAGCATCACCCCATTGCACTCTATTGGCAGACCTGCATCCCCCGGAAGTGGTCTATCCTCATGTGGAGAGTCATTTACAAGCGATTAACCACCGACGAGATTCTCAAAACTAGTGTGATTAGCCTAGTGTCTGCCTGCAATTGCTGTCTTGATCGCCAGATGGAGTCCATTGACCACATCTTTTGCCTTGGGACCCTGCCTGGCGATTCTTGGAGAACACTCAATCAGATCTACAACATTGTGCCGGGTGGTGGACGCTTCCACGATCTGGCGGTCGCCTGGGGTTCGGCTTCCCATGGCCACCAGATCGTCGTAGCGGCCGCCACGTGGGTGCTTTGGAAAAATCGCAACAAGGCGAGATACGAAGGGCACCAATACTCCGCCGATAATATCACTCGGGAAGTCTTCCGTCAGTGCTGTAAATAGAGCACCCGTTGCTCCCACACCCCGAGTAGCTTTTGGTCCTCTATCCTCCTTTAGCTCTTGCTAGTGGAGTCCTCTCCATCCCCCTTCGTCCCTTTTGGTGGTATACTTGTACAGGCTTTTTTGGGTCTTGTATACTTGGACTGGCTTTGGCTTCTCAGCCTTTTTAATAAATAGAGAGGGTTTGCTTTATATATATATATATATATATATATATATATATATATATATATATATATATATATATATATATATGGAAGCAGATCAAAAGCCCCCCTTAGAAAATTCCCTAAAAACCTCCGGCACTCTAATCCATAATTTAATGTTAATATTAATGTTAATATTTTTGTTAATATTAATGTTAATGTTAATATTAATGTTAATATTACCATTAAATACTAAAATTAATATTAACTTAATATTAAAATTAATATTAACATTAACATTAATATATAAAAAATAAAAAATTATTATTAACATTAACATTAATATTAACATTAATATTAATATTAACATTAATATTAATATTAATATTAATATTACGAATTAGAGTGAGGGAGTTTTTTTTAGGGGGTTTTCTAAGGGAATTTTTGAGCCGCTCCCTATATATATATATATATATATATATATATATATATATATATATATATATATATATCCGCTCCCTATATATATATATATATATATATATATATATATATATATATATATATATATATATATATATATATATATATATATATCCGCTCCCTATATATATATATAGGGAGCGGATATATATATATATATATATATATATATATATATATATATATATATATATATATATATATTGGTGTCCACTTCTTAATGGAGCATGGAGGCTTGCCTGCATAAAGGCTGGAACCCGCGCCACTGCGCCGGAATGCCTCGCCATTCCCAACGGGATACGGCCGCGGGGACTATATATATATATATATATATATATATATATATATATATATATATATATATATATATATATACACACACACACACACACACACACACACCTAGCTAATAGATTTTGTGTGCGGGGAGACACACGATTTAACTGAGCCCGCATGTGCTGGAAAAAAAAAACCTAATAGATTTACAATTTGTAGAAATATATGATAATCCATGATGGTATTTTATATATGATAATATCCTTGTGACGATGGTATTTTCATTGGTTGATGATATGCATGATGCTATTTTCATTTGGTTGATGGTTTATATGACATTTATATGCCATTATGTGGCTTGCATGGACATGATTTTACTGCTATTTAGAGATACCTACTCTTAATTAAACTTTATTAAAATACTGTATATACGTTAGCTATCATTGTTAGGAACATTTTTTCCCTAATTATCTATATCTATTTTTTATTATACAAAATCATTAAGTCTCCTCAGTATTGTCAGTTTGTTATTTAGATATGCAAACTTGTCAAGAGTTATCTTCCAAACCGTTAGCATAATTTATCAAGATATTGTGTTGCGCATGTCAGCTATCATTCAAACATTTTCTTAATTATCTATATCTATATATTATCTATATATGAAGATATTTTTATTATAAACATTTTCTTAATTATCTATATCTATATATTGTCTATATATGAAGATTTTTTTTATTATACAAAATCATATAGCAAACCATTAAACCTCCTAAGTAAATGATTAAACCTATGGAATATTGTTAGTTTTTTATTTAGATAAATCCAAACTTGTTAGTATTTATCATCTTCCAAATAGTTAGCATAATTTAATTAAATATGGTGTTGTCTTTTCTATCAGTTTTTATTTATAATTGTAATAACAATACCTATTCGTAATTAAACTTTGAAGTGGTATCCATTTAAATACTTTGCATTTGATGTCAGCTATCATTTATAGGAACATTTTCTCAAATATCTATATATTATTTATATATGAATATTTTTTTGATTATACAAAATCATATAGCAAATAATTAGTTAAGCCTCCTAAATATTGTTAGTTTGTTATATCCAAACTTGTTAATTGTTATGATCTTCAAAACAGTTTTCTATAACTAATTTTTTTAACAGCCAATAAATAGTAAGAGATGAGAACTTGCTTTCTTTTTAGTGACTCTCTTTAATTAATTTTAGACTAGTCTTAATTAAAACTTGAAATAGATATTGTGCTCTTCATATTCTCTCCTACCGTAATTCATATCTTTCAGAATTCATACTTGAAACAGGTATGATCTATATTAATTTTTCTTTCTTCATGTCGTTATTTTTTTAATGTATTTTCATCACTATTTTTTTATGTACTTTCATTACTATTCTTTGTACCTATTCGTAAAAAAAAAAAATTCATCACCTACTATTCATTATTTTTGATGTCATTTTATTACTCTCTATTTTGTTCATATCCATGTTTGATTACTATGTGAAGTCAATAAGCTAGTACTTGTAAAGGAAGAGAAGGGAATTGATTAGATCTGTCATTAACAAATGTTCTTTTTACGCAGATGAACAACTGGTCCTTTTTCTTTTAATTAATTAACATGACTTTTTTTTATCTATTCATTATTTTGATATATTTGTTCATTACTATATCATGACCGTTTTTACTTTTAGGTATTAAGGAACTTTCATGTCTTTTTTAATTGTTTTTTGCAATCTTGAGATAATCTCGATCGTGCCTGTATATATCCATTCCAAATATAAAGATATCACTTAAAGAATTGTGAGAAAATATTTTATGTGATATTGTTCCATTGGATGACCAATCTTCTTAGGAGCCAAATATCTCAAGTGTTCCATTCTTTTATCTTTTATCACTGATAGATTAATGACATTCTTATGATGAGTAATTTGGTTATTTCTATGCATAAAGAAATATAAAAAGAGAGCTAAAGATGCATAGAGAGAAGAAAAGGATTAAAGTTAGACATCATGTAATTTAATATTTTAATGAATCTATCTATCACAAAATATTAGTGATATTTATTTAAGCTTGTAAGGGGATGAAGAGTATTTCACTTTGATTTGTGTTTTGCTGCAATTGTAGCTAAGACATAAATAACTTTATGTCTCCATATAGATTTAAGGAAAATTTATAGTCATGTTGAGGGCTTCGCCTTGGCACGCCGTTAAGTCCTCTTGTTTGCATTATGGATGATGTGGATCCGACTGACAAAAACAACATATGTGGGAGCATACATAAGTGCCTCGTGGCATTGGACACCCTTCTTATTGTTTCTGACAATGAAATGTTTTTCTTTACATTGAAAGCCTGTAGATTATGTCATTGACAAGCTTTTAGGAGTTGAACATGTAGTTGATAGTTATTCACCACTTATAGAAGATTATAATGTTCTAAAAAATACCAGCAATTTGTATCATTGAGTTGGAAGCACTCAACATCCAACTACTTGATTCAAAGTAAAACATAGAAGATTACCGTCACAAATTACTTTTAGTTATGCTAATTGGCATGAATAAGATATGCTCATGCTCTTAGAAAGGAAATTGTCTCTAGTTTTATGACCAATTTAATGACGCATTTTGTATTAATCTTCTAGTTAAAACTTATTGGGTTATTTAAATGTTACTTATTTTTGCATTTGTTTCAAGTTATCTAGTGTTCCAATAATCATTAATTTCTATGTGTCTACTTACCATCAAGCTCCATTCGCAGGCAGGAAGAGGATTGCATTCTTCGTCGGAGAACTAGAAAAATGATGAAAAATCCAATCTTTCGTAGTAGGCGTTTAGCCATTATGAAATCAAGCATGAGCAAGCTGAAATCACAACTTAAATTGTTGGAGGGAAATCAGGGGCCTGTCAACAATGAAAGATATACCATCACTAGAGAGATGGTTCAAGCGCAAGAAGGGTCTAGGGAAAGATTTCATATCCCGACAAAGCAAGAAATATCTTCTTCAAGCAAATTACTCTCCGATGATGAAAAGAATGAGATAGAGGAGGAGCCTATAGAACTTGATATAGGAGAGGTAGAAGTAAATGTTAAATATGATACGTACCCACACGAGGAACAGGTCGAGGAGACGAAGGAGGAGCTAGAAGAGGAATCAGAAAAGTTTCATGATTGTTACGGGTTTTTTATTAGCGATTTTGAAGAAGTAAACACTATCATGGAAACAAATAACCTTCTCGACAATTTTTCTAGAGAAGTTTTGCAAGAAGAAACTAGAGTTACCGAAGAACCAGACAATATTGAAGGCTATGAAGCAGATGGTGATGAAGATTGTGACCAAGAATCAATATCTGCTGTTGAATTTGAAAAGGTATTAGAAGCTACATCCAACAAATCATATGACTGTGAATAAACCGATAATTACATTATGCTTCACCTCTTCTATCATTTTCTTTAATTTACATAATATGTCCTTGAATTTATTTATCTATGTAATTCATTATGTCTGAGTTAGTTATTACAAAAATAGTTTAATATATGAACTTCTTAAGGAAAATCTGTCTCAACTTTTTTTTAAACTTATAGTAACTGTCGGCACTGATGTTAAGAATAAAGCGAGACGGACATGAGCATGAAATATTTATGTTTGACAATTGAACTAAAACGATATATTCATGAGAAAATAGCAGTTAATAATATCATATATGTTCTTGTTATTCTACAGAAAGTTTTGGAGCCTTTCTTTGACAACAAAGAGAAAACCTCGGAAGATGATCTTATAATTGTGCAAGGAGTACTGGAACCAGAAAGTGGTCTAAAAAATGGAAGCGATTGCTCGATTGGAACATTTATTCTTGTGATCATATTTATGATGATTGGACCATGTAAGTGTTGTTCTCTCTCTCTCTTCTGCTTCAAGTAAGAGTTTTCTTACTCTTCTTTATGTTTTGTTCTTTGGATCAGATGTTATTCTCGAACTAAATACATGGCTTGGCACCGGAATCTCTGCATGAAGGCATGCCCTTCCGACTTCTTACAGTGTTCATCTTGTCAGAACTATGGAACAAGTTTCTTCAGTTAGCAGTTTGTAGAAATTGAGTTCGAGTTCTACTACTCTGACTCTGATTTTTTTTTTCTTTTATTTTGAAGAAAGTTATTTATGCTGTTTTTTTCCCCTATCGGTGGTGAATATATTATGAACTAGCTACTTGATTCCCTATTTAAGCTCTCAAGCTTCTGAAAGGAGATGTGAATGATTTTCTTTTGTGCATTTTGATTAAATTTAATATAAGTTGTAATCAGTGGCGGAGCTAGAGATTCAACGTCTAGGATGGACTAGGTTAGGTTGAGGTGGGCTGAAGCGTCGCCGGACTCATTTGAAACCAAAACCCTCCAAAAAATTATGAACGAAATTTTTTTTTAGGGGGGTACAGTCCACCTTAGGGCCCGTTTGGTTTGCAGGATTGGACAACGTAATGTAATTGGCATTACGTTGTCAATCTAACTCGGGTGTTTGGTTGGACAAAAAAAATAGATGTAATGTAATCGCGATTACAAGTTTGATTACATTACATCAGTTTCTTCTAAACTCAATTACATCATAAAACCTATGCAATCGCAATTACATTACAACTTAAGCGGAAAGTTGGTATGCTATAATTTGGTCTTTTTGTTTGTTTTTGGTCAATTTTTATTGTTTTTGTTTGTTTTTTGTCGTTTTTTTGTCGTTTTTGGTCGTTTTTGTTCGTTTTTTTGTCATTTTTATTCGTTTTTTGTTGTTTTTTTGTTTTTTTGTTGTTTTTGTCGTTTTGTCTTTTTTGTCCGTTTTTTGTCGTTTTTGTTCGTTTTTGCTCTTTTTTATCCTTTTTTGTCGTTTTTGTCCATTTTTGTCGTTTTGTTCGTTTTTGCTCTTTTTTATCGTTTTGTTCGTTTTTGTGGTTTTTGTCAGTTTTTTGTCGTTTTTGTTTGTTTTTTGTTATTTTTGTTCGTTTTTTGTTATTTTTTCATTTTTTTTTCGTTTTTTGCTGTTCGTTTTTTGTTTATTTTTTGCTATTTTGCTCATTTGGGCCCTTTTTTCGATTTTTGGTCTTTTTGCACATTTTTTGCCCTTTTTTGGTCGCTTTTGTACTTTTTAAATCTTTTTTTTGTTTACTTTGTACGTTTTTTGTCGATTTTGCACGTTTTTTATCGGTTTCGTTTTATTTGCACATTTTTTGCCCTTTTTGAACGCTTTTTTTTGGTCAATTTTTTATGTTTTTTTTATCATTTTTGGTCGATTTTGCACATTTTTTGTCATTTCTGCATGTTGTTTATCGATTTTTGTCGATCTTGTACGTTTTTGACCATTTTTTCACGTTTTTATCGTCTTTTATCGTTTTTGGTCGATTTTGCACATTTTTTGTCGCTTTTTTTTAATCCTTTTTTTGCTTTTTTTTTGGATCCTTTTTCACTTTTTTTTGTCGTTTATGTTCGTTTTTTCTTTCTGTTTGTTGTTTTTGTCGTTTTTGGATTTTTTTTGCAAGTTTTTTTTAATCTTTTTGTCGTTTTTTGCTCGTTTTAATTCCCTCTTGTTTTTGGTCTTTTTCGTATTTTTGTTTTTTGTCATTTCTGTTCCTTTTTTTATTTTTTTGCTCTTTTTATCGGTTTTTTTGTCGGTTTTTGTTTTTTTGTTGTTTTTCGTCTTTTTTTTCCTTTTATTTTTTGCTTTTTTTGTCAACTTTTTTGTTTTTAGTCAATTTTTTATCATTATTGGCCACTTTGTATGGTTTTCACATTTTTGATTTTCTTTGTCGTTTTTATTTTTTATCGCTTTTTCGGTTTTGGTTTTTTTCCTTCCGTTTTGTTCAGAAAACAAACCATTTTTTCCTTATTTATTATTTATTTTTATTTTTTTTAAATTTTTAAATTTTTTTATTGATCAACTTTTTTAATTTTATGTAATATTTTAAAAAAGTATTAATTAGAAACTTAATTACATTATATGGTAAACCAAAAATATGAATGCAATTGATATTACATTACATTGTTTGATTACATGTTTCAACCAAAATAGTAATGTAATTGTAATTTCATTACATTACAAACTCAATTACATTACAAACCCAATCCATTACGATTACGATTACATTATAATGAACCAAACACAACCTTAGTCCTAAAGTGATTCCGCGCCCCTGATTGTAATTAAACCACTGTTAGCGACATATGAATGATATTCTTGTTATCTTATTTGGTAACTATTAATCAGTAAAATAGTGTTACGGCCGGCTTGGATTGATGCAATAAAAAGATATATGAAGAAGAGTATGAGATGAAAAACCAGATAATTCTATTCACTGAGCAAACTGCTTATATAAGAGTACAAACATAGAGTAGGAGATATTCTAGGAACTAGTAACAAACAACTGAAACGTGCCTAAAGACTAGGACAAAGCAGACTTATTCAAAAACACTTAGTTCACATGGATTGCGGGTACTTTTCATGTTGGACTCCAGTTTGTGCCAAACGGAATAGAGCAGCCAAATGCTTCGCATTCTGGATGAAGTCTTGCTCAGATGTTTCCAGAATGCTAGCCCCTCGGGCATTTAAAAAATGAACGCTTGTGAAAATATTATTCCTCAAACTACAATAGTCTTGAGATATATAGCAATGTTGGAGGCTAATCCATAATCCTAATTCACTAGAGGAATAAATAACCTTAACTAGAAGTTCAGCGACATGAACAAAAGAGAACTCGAACTGTTGGGGCACAACATAAATAAATCTATGAAATTAGAGAACACCTTAAAAAATTGATAACCTCAAAGACAGAATTTACATGGTTCAGCCAAGATATCTATGTCCACGGTGATGGAAGAAAAGGAATTAGATTAACTTTCGCAACACTTCTCTCCTTAGTCTCAAGAACTCTCTACCACAAAGATAAAGAAAACATCTCTCAAACTCTTGTGTTGAACTTATTCAACACCTTTCATTGAGCACAATTTTTAAAAAAATTGTAGGCCCCTTTATATTGCATGTCAAGTGTCCATATATGAAAATACAATCCTATGTAGTATTATTTACATATTTAGAACTCATTGACTAGGTAGGACTAGGACTTTGCTCCAATCCAATCCTATTTGTGCACCAAACAAGTGAAAAATGGTCATAGACTTGTTTTGTCTGTCATTTTTTCTTCATATAATATCCACCTCGACAAGGTTTTGCAACTCGAGCCGACACACTTTTTCACTGCACAGCTTCACCAAATCAGCTACTCGCCAATCTCGCCCCTAAGAACTCTCAAGCAACATGAAGGATTTGGAGTAAGTCCAAATAATGTTAGAACTTAGCTCCATGAACTATTATGTCCCAATTCCATAAGACCGAAAGTCGTCACTAGCGTGATATTGTACAAGCCTAGATTATACTTGTATAACGAAAGAACAAAATACAATCGATAGAACATCTCAGAAGATAAATCATTGCAACAAAAATAAATAAAAAAGTTGAGTAGACACAAGATATACAAAATGATTCTCTTTATTGATAATATTACAGCAGAATACAAAGGTACGAAGCTAAAGAACAACTCGACTACAAGTACTCTCTCTAAATACATAGAAACATGATACAAGACTTACGACTCATGAACTCATACAACCAATATTATTTCATATATTATGTCCTCTATAAAAAATACCGCATCTCCAGTCAAATATCTTCAAACACCAACCCAGCTCCAACGCCTCAACACGTCCAAGCAGCTTTGCACCTGGTGGTTGGGGCCAGTACATTACCATGTACTAGTAAGTGGCCACAAGCCAACTCAACAAAAAAAAAAAACCCAATACAATAATTGGTGAGTGCAGGTAGATTTATATGTGATCTTTCTAATCTTTCCTTAGGTACAGTTCCATGGCATAACAAGTTTGTGTTAATAAAAGTAAATGTGTCTTTCAATACAGTTGATCTTATCCAATACTTACCATCTACCCTTGTCATTTCAAAGATATCATTCATAAAATATAATGTGTCATGTTATGTGTCCCTTCACTAGACATACGTCAGGCTTCATAAAATACAATTACAAGCATGTAAATTTGTCCTTGTGACTAACTAGTTAAGCATGCAAAACAAATGACATTAGCATACAACCTAAATATATAAAGGTCACTGACACCACAAGCAATATGTTGCACCATTCTTCCTGGTAAAATGATGATCCTTGGTGTGCAGGTAGCTAGTCCTATCGAAGGTCCCAAAATACCTGTATTGCGATGCGTCCTTCCAGTTCGGCTAATAAGCCCTACAGCAAGTCCTGTAATATTTGTCACGTCCCGATTCGTAGAGTCATTTATTCACATATTTTATCTCTTGGAATCGATCGTCCTCGCTTGAGCGTGATGTCGTACAAGTCTGGTATTGCACTTGTACAAGGCAAAGATGGTACAAAATTGATTATCTTCAAATAGGAACACATCACAGCGGCAGGAGCAGATAAATTGAAGTTAATGAGGACAATCTTTTTTATTGAATAGAAATACAACACTTCTTTATAGCAGCGGAGATAAAAGGATAACTTGAAGTTACACAGAGATATATAGAATTTTATTCTCTTTATTGAAAATTGAAGAAGAGTACAAGACTCGTATTGAAGTACAATGCTTACAACACATCTCACTTTACACTGAAAGCCAACTGAATAATGCTATAAAGCTTATATTTGATACTTGGATACATTGTATTACAACTCGATATACCGACTTGGCTTACAACTCACTGGTACAACTGATTACAATGTTCCATATATTATGCCCTTTATAAACAGAAGACATCATCTTGTACAAGGAGAGCTTATGCATGTCCAAAATTTTTTTGATGTCGCGGGACCAATCAAGCCAATCTTTATGTGCAGAACATCCCAAGCACAAGCACCTGCCCACAAAACGTGGGTCAGTACATCATCTAGGTACTGGCGAGCAGAATCCAACCCACTCGCCTAAACCAACACTAACCGGTCAATTTTAGCAAGCATTTAATAGGATGATCTTTCTACTTGGAGCCTAGCATCAGTTTACAGTTCATGGGCAATAATCATAGTGAAGCATGTAAACTTGTTATCTCCTTTCTTATGTAAAGGTATCAGTGAAACATACTTGGTGTTATCAAGTCCCGACAGTGTACATTAGAGGGCATCTTTTAAGCGTCGTTGAGTTAACATTAGCCAAACATGTTATAGGTATTCTTTTAGCAAGGCAACACTGCAGCATATTGCATTTAACATGTTGAGTATGTTATAGAGTTCTCATTTAAAGGCAACATCATAACATCGTCTTGTTTAGCATGATTAAGCAGACATTTAACCAACATATATTGCATATATCACATTTAAGTGATTTCTTACCGATATTCGACTCCGCGTACCTGCATAAGAATACAGGATAATATGATCTACTTACTTTGTCTGCACAAAATATTCATTAGCATGCATCCGGACTACATGAGCACTGGTGTTGCGCACCATTTAAGGACTTGCCATATAGGACTTCAAGGGTATCGATGCACCATTCACCCGGGTTGAAAGCCCAAAATGAATGTCTCGATACCAATCATGCCACCAAAGCATGCTACATTTCCTCCTAGGCCGAATCGGTCCCCAGGGCCCTAGAAACCGTCCGAGGAAACAATACCTTGTATACAAGTTTGTAATGCATGTCCGACTCGATCGTGTTCGAAGTCGCATGATAAAAATATTAAGATAAGTAAAGGCAACATTTTATTATCTCATCTTTCCAACATTACCACCTATTCACTTGGTGATCTCAACGATCCCAAGCCTCATCATTTTTTATTGCATCAATCATTGTAACATTTCTCATATCATTCCTTTCTAAGAGGAACAAACAATATTTCATTAATTTCATTAGGAACATTATTCTTTCTTTCGTTGCTTATAAGGAAATAGGCAACATCAACAGTTATGCAGAAGGTACATGATTCTAGTGTTTCATTCAGTTTTTTGTGTTAATAGCACAACCAGTTCATTACTCATGTATCATTCATGTAGCATCTCTTTACTCAAGTATTTCATTGCTTAAGCAGTATTAACAGAGGGGATGTTATCAATTCATTTCAAGCATCAAGTCACATTAGCAGTTCAAGTGTGATTCATTCAGCAATTCAATATTCATGTCTTATTCATTTCAATAATTCTCAACATAAGCATCTCTATTTTTAGCAACTAAAACGTAGGATATTTAGGGACAATTCATAGCATCACATTATTCCATTTATTAAGCATTCAGGAATAAGGAGAAAGGAGGACAGTTCCACTTGCCTACATAAAAGGGTCTTCTTATTCCGATTGCACACGCTCACACTAAGCATAGCTCCACCAACGAGCTATGTTACAATACTCATACCGTTCAGCCAGCTAAGAGACTGCATTAGTCTTAATTGTCTTGATGCCGAACATAAGTCACGGTCCAACATTCTGATAGCATCTAACAAGCCAACCAAATGCCTCGTGCGGAGCGGAGCCTTACATAATATACCACTCAGAAAAAGTTTTATCCTCGAAACTTAAGGAAATCAACTTATTCTACTAAGTCACTTAATCATAATAAGTTACTCATTCAGCTTCAATTCAATATTCATTTCAGCACACTCGGTCATCTCAAAATCACTATCTTATTGTACCATTTAAACCATCGATGATTCAATCCGTCTTTCTCTTTTCCAATATACTTGCAACTTCTTATTGATTCACTAATATTCTTTTAGTATTGTTATCTTCGTCGCAGCCTACCACTTCGTTTGAATTCATACACATGTTTTAGGTGTCCCCAAAACACGTATATTTCATCCAAGGTCTGTGCTAGTGCGATTCAATAAGCTCCCTCTACCATGTTATCTCTGTCGTAGCCTATCACTTCGGCTGGATCCATACACATATTTTAGGCATCTCCAAAATATATGTACTTCAGCCAACTTCCATGTTAGTGCGATTCGATCAGCCACGATATAACTCTTTTTTCCAATTTTGACTTAGCATCCTTTCAATTGACTTATTACTCATTCACTTTGCCACGATCACTATCTTCCAGGCCACAACACTTAACATCAGGAATAACTCGGGCAAGCTCTCTATCCAAGCATAATATTTCTAACATTTGGTCAATGGTCTAACTTAGAGCCAATCATATCAAGAGTTCACAACATGCAATCATATTCCTTCCCAAATCCAACAATATTCTCACCGAGGCAATTCATCTTTTCTAGAAGATACAATCCATCGTCACCCATTATCGATTACTCAAGTCAGGGTATAATTCTATGCAACAAACAGTCAAGGTTAATCCAGCTACCCGACTATAGATACCGATCAATTATTCTCGTTATGAGAAGTCAATTTCGTCTTATGAAATAATACACTGCTCAGCACGCACCACTCAAGTCTCATCCCACGATTCTAGTTCCCGTTATAGGCCGACACATAATCCTCAAGGGTCAAATATCTCTAAGGTTCATGTTGAAGCATATACTTACAACATATCATTCTTAGGTCATACTCATCACCATCTCTCGTTCAATACCAAAAGGTTTTCCTACGGTCGCCAATGGTCATCCTATTATTCGGTCAAGTCTTTATGGTTAGCTATACCGACAACTAAATTTAATCATTCAGGTGACTCCCCTAGAGTGGACGCGCTACTAGGGATCATGCTAGTCTCTTATTCCCAGGCCAACATGCAACCAACTATTCGAGGCAACTCTACCCAAACCTATGGGATTCAACTCAGTCTGAATAACTAATTGCCATTGTCGGCTATGCTAACAACTGGTCATGCAGCCCACGGTCGCTAGGGTCAAGTCTATCCAGGGTCTTCCTCAAGGAAATAATTTCCACAAAGGCTTATTATAGACTTACCCAACGATCGACTAAGATCGATCTATTAACATTACGATCAAATCCTGACCCGACATACGATTCTCATCGCTCTAATAATCCATCAAGTAAAATGTACAATGATAAATTTCTTATTCCAATTCCTTTGTACCCACATGAATCCATAAGCCAAGGCTAACTATTCAAGGGTCATCGATTCCGATAGTTAACATAACTATGGAATCATACTATTCAAACTGTATGACAGAGTCATACACTAAGTCATAAACCAATAATCTATATCCCAACCAATAGTCACATATACCGACATTATCCAACACGTTTCATGATTCTAAATCTTATTCATTTCCCAGTCATCAAAATCTCATTTGGACATTCTTAAAATTCCTACCTCAAGGGTCGAGTAGTTCATTTCATTCAGTCCGACAATTCATGTATCAATTAACCATTCTCTATGCAATACAAATATTCAGGGTTGCTACTTGTTACTTTCTAGTATAATTCAATTCCTCAACGTACATGCACATATGCAACGACTATCCTTTGGTGATCAAGATGGATTAACATCTATTACACCTTAGGGTCAAGGCACAAATTTTTAATATTCCTTTGGGTCACCGACAATATTTTTAAAACTTTTAGCTTAGCAACCAACTTTGTATTAGCCACATATGATTTTCATCCAACCAATCAAAGTCAACATTCAGATATTTTATGCCACAACATTCTCTAGCCAAATCTACTTACCATAGCATACTAAGTACTGTCATGACCCGCTCCCGAATAATCGGACACAAGTCGGACACGCCCAGCCTTCGTCGATGGACACGACGAAGTAAGCTGTACAATCCTAAGAAAACTCCAAGATACAAGAAATATAAAACATCACAGCTACTATACACGTTCCCAGAATCACCATAATCCACAAGTTATTTATAATATCATCGGAGACAAATTTGGTAACATGAATAAAAATTATACAATCCTGAAATCCTCAATACAATACAATACATGATAAAATCCTCTAAAACAAATCTAACAAAAGACCTGTCTATAACTCTAAAATTCTAGGTCTATTCTGAGGTACAACTCTATCCTGGCTTCGGGCTCTGGCCCATGAAGGAGATACAACATCATCAAGTAAACTGCAACGTATTTGTCAGAAAAAAGCAAAGTACAACCCCGACAAGAAGCTCTAAACAATGTAAACTGAAATGCATGGAAAGAATCACAATATGAACTATGGTACAAGACAGGGATGAAACTGTAGTACATAAAAAATAATGAAACTATAGTACCGGATCTAGAAATAATGAACTATACTATCAGTGAACATGCATTTGAAATAACTATCAGAGTATGTGACCGGCTGGGTAAACAATAAACAGTGAACAATGAACAATAGTACGGCTTAGAGTCCCACGTGCACGATGTGAGACCTAAGCTATTAGTTAATGCCTAGCTAAAATAGGATTGGTCACATATCTGTAGTATTTTCCACCCCAATGTACAAGTAAGAACAATAAACTATGAACGATGAACAATGAACGATAAACGATGAATAGTGAACAATGAACAATGAACAATGTGTGTACAACATGTCAATATGAGAACATAAAGCAAGATAAAAAATACAGAGTAAAGAGTTCGAGCCGGTGTACTTGCCTTGCTCTTCAAACCAATGAGTCTCAATGTCCACCTAGAATTTTGGTACAAGTTGGTTAGATTATATAATGTCAAATAGCTCAATATAGTTAATCTAGTTAACTATATACATATTTAGGCTAACTAGTAATTATGTACACTCACTTAGCTAAATAGAGATTCACATACTAAATCATAATAATGCTAATAGTTTCTTAACAATTTTATGAATAGATTTTAGTAAAATATTTGGTAGATAAAATAAGTATACTTTTAGCAAGATATTAATCAAATATCCTTAAAACATTTTTTCCTAGTTTAAAAATATTAACAAGTTCATTTATAGTACTAGTACAAATTAATATTAAAATATTAACTAGAATCATTATATAGAGAAATAACAAAATGTGCAATATATACTTATTAGCAAAATAAGTGACAATATATTATTTATATGCAAAAATATTTTAAATTAGATATAAATTTATGACAATAATTAGATGTCTAAAAGAATTCATTTGAGCAAGATGGATGCAAAGCATCTTTATGTAAATACAAGGTAAACTATATAAAACAATGAATATATTTACTTATTATATTTATAATTAAAGAATATACACATATCTAATTTATACATATATATTTATCACATATACAATATTTTAACAAGATCATAAGAAAACCATAACATATGTACAATACTGTACATACATGCCATCAGATTGTTCCTTCAAATTGTGAAGGGTCAAGCAAATGTCTCTTCAATTTGTGAAGAGACACACAAGAGTGTGTCAGATTTAAAGCAAAACAAATGAATGGAGACTCATAGAGAGTTCTTTCTCTCTCTCTCTCCATTATTACACTCACACGCACACACTTAAGCACACTAACCCCCTCCCTACCTCTAAAAACTGAGAAAGAAGAAGAGAGTGCAAGAAGAGAAAGAGGGGAATCGAGAGGAAGAGGTCGTGTTCACCTTAGTGCTTCGGCACGGGCATTGGCTTCTGGCAGTTCGACATCGGCTCATCGTCAGGGTCGGAGGGAACGAGCGGGAGGCGCAGCTGCCGGTCAATGAAGGAGTAGAGGTGGAGGACTTGGCAAGCACCGGAGGAGAAGCTGACACTTCGCGGCTGCGCGATTCGGCCGTCCAGAAGGTGGCGCACGAACCGGATCTGACTGGAAGCGCTCGAGCGACAGATGAGTGTGGGCGTGCAGTGCAGATGTTGAACTGCGTCAGAATACCACACCTAGTATAGATCTGCAGTGTTCGATTTGGATAAAGCGCGACTGTTGGAGTGGGTGGGGTTCCCACCTATGTGGAGGATACCCCGGAGAGGACGAGCGCCATCCGTGTGTCGGAGAAGCTTGGGGAGTGCATGGATTTTATTTTGGTACATATATAGTAAGGAAATATATGATTGGATTTCCATAACTTTGATTATATATTTATGATTGGACCCTTCATATAGTAGCTTTCCATATTATTGGGTTTCCAACTATGGTAAGCTAATTCATGATTGGATTTTCATTAAATATATGATTGATTTATATTAGAAGTTTCCATATATATTGGCCTTCCATGTATGGGTTACCAAGGGCTTATAAAAGGGTGATGCATGCTAGTTGTAAAATCATCTCAAAACAAAGAGTGTTTTACAATCTTTGAGAGAGAGAGAGGATTAAGGACTATTGTGAAGAAGAGATTGCTTCGAATAATTTTTCGGCATCTCTTGTTCTTCGGAGTCCGCAATCAAAAATTTTCTTCTTTCAAGTGAGTTGTGGTGATCCGTGTTGGATCAGAAGGAGCTTGTAGGGGGTATTCTCTTTATTCCATTAGTGGAGTTTCAGGGTTGGACTCCGATCGTCCGTGGTTTTTCCCGGAAGGTTTTTCCACAAAAAACTTTATGTCTGCAATTGTGTTTGGCATTTTTGGTTTGTGTGCTTTTGCTCGTTCTCTTGCAGGACTTTCTGGTTTGGGGAAACGTTTCCGTGCTTCATTCCCAACAGAGTGGTATCAAGCTTTGGGTTCAAAGAAGTGTCAGGAGTTGAAAGTCAAACCAGGAAGCAGAGATGGACGCGAAGTCGGTACGCATGGTGAACCTGAACGGTACCAACTACCATTATTGGCGGAGCAAGATGAAGGATTTGTTGTTCGTCAAGAAGCTGCATCTTCAGTATTTGCATCCGAGAAGCCCAGTGACAAATCCGATGAGGACTGGAACTTCGAGCATATACAGGTGTGTGGGTAAATGCGCAGTTCGTTGACAAGAATATGTACAACCACGTTGCCATATTAAGCATGCGAAGACGTTGTGGGAGAAGCTGGAATCTTTGTACGCAAAAAGATCGGGTAAACAAATTGTTCCTGATCCGGGATGATGGGTCTATGGTACAAAGATGGTGCATCCATTACGGATCACTTGAGTGAGTTCCAGGCATGGTGGACCAGCTATCCTCGATGGAAGTCAAGTTCGACGACAAGGTTCAAGGACTTTGGTTGCTATGTACATTGCCAGACTCGTGGAGACCGTACGAGTATCTATGATCGCTTCTGCTCCGGAAGGCATGGTCAGTCTGGAGTTTGCCAAGAGCGGGGTACTGAATGAAGTGATACGGAGACGTTCTCAGGGCACTTCATCCACATCCCATCACTCAGAGGCACTAGCTTCAGAGGCCGCGGAAGGGACAAAAGCAGGGGTCCAGGTGGTGGCAGAGACAAGAGCAGGGGAAGTCCAAGGGTCGGTACGAGGACTCGGAGTGTTACCATTGTGGCAAGAAGGGCCACATCAAGCGAAACTGTTTGCTTGGAAGAGAGAGAAGAAGGGCGATAAGGGAAAGCAAGATGAGAACACTACTGTGGCGGCTTTGATATATGGAGGCGATGTGATCATCGTAGGTGATGAGGTTATCACAAACCTCGCCTGCGATGACAATTCTTGGCTGGTGGACTCAGGGGCTTCAGCGCATGTATCTCACAACAGGGCACTATTTACCACTTACACGACAGGCGACTGTGGAGTGTTGAAGATGGCAATGGAGATGTGTCAAAGGCGGTTGCCGTTGGAGATGTGCATTTGAGGACGAAGACGGGTGCAGTTCTTGTTCTCAAAGATGTTCGTCATGTCCCTGATATCCGTTTCAACGTGGTGTCGGTTGGAAGTTGGAGGTTGGATGATAAGGGATTCCAGTCTCTTCGGAAATAGTCAGTAGAAGCTTTCCAGAGGTTCGATGGTGATTGCCAAAGGAAGCAAGAAGTCCGGTCTCTACTATATGGAGGGAAGCACATAGGGGGCACAGGAGGTGAACGCAGTCAGTGATGTCTACCGAGTTGTGGCACAGCGGCTCGGCCATATCAGCGAGAAGTGGATGAGCTACTTGGTGAACAGAAGGTGATTCCAGGGCTCAAGTCTACAAAGTTGGAGAAGTGCACGTACTGCTTAGCTGGGAAGCAAAATAGGATCTTTCCAAAGTCACCCAAGTTCAAGGAAGCCAACGTTGCTCGAGTTGATTCACTCGGATGTCTACGGTCCTATGAAGGTAAAATCTATTAGTGGTGCTTCTTACTTTGTAACTTTTATTGATGACTGTTCCAGGAAGGTTTGGATCTATGCCTTAAAGACCAAGGATCAGGTGCTGCCTACTTTCAAAGAGTTTCAGGCCTCTATTGAAAGAGAGACGGGCAAGAAGTTATGTGTATTCGGTCCGAATGGCGGCGAATACATCGGTCCCTTTGATGCTTATTACAGAGAGCAGGGGATACGACACCAGAAGACTCCGCCAAAGACACCTCAGCTCAATGGTGTAGCGGAGTGCATAAACAGAACACTGATGGAGAGGGTACGGTGTTTGCTGTCAGAAGCAAACTTGCAGGCAGCAGTTATTGGGGTGAGGCTCTTCTCACAGCACTTATGTTATTAATTTGTCTCCTAGTGCTCCTTTGCAGGGTGATGAGCCTGACAAAGAATGGTACGGCAAAGAGCCGTCATATAATCACCTGCGAGTATTTAGCTGTAAGGCCTTCGTGCATGTACCGAAGGACGAGAGGACCAAGCTTGAGTCGAAGACGGGGTGATACGTCTTTGTCGGCTACGGTCGGAATGAGTTTGGCTATAGACTCTACGACCCGGTGGGAAAAAAGCTCTACAGAAGCAGGGACGTGGTGTTCGTCGAGGAGGATCAACCATGACCAACACTCAGGATTCCGATACGCCTTCTGAGGCTGAGGAATTGCCTAAGTTAGAGTCATTTCGCTTCGAGCAGTTTCCAGAGGACATCGCAGAGGATCCCATTATGGGGGAGCCAGTACATGGAGTTGCTTCCAACCTTGATCATCAGCCTGCTGATGGTGGTCAGGGTGTCCCTCAGGAGGATGAGCATGCCGGGGAGGAAGTTCCTGAAGGGAAGAGGCTATTGGTATACAGCCAGCACCAGTGGCTCCGCTGAGAAGGAGCGACAGAAATGTCGACCATCTACGAGATACTCACCAGATGAGTATGTGCTATTGACTGACGGGGGAGGGCCCGAAAGCTTTGCAGAGGCTATAAAGACGAACACAGCAGGAGTGGATGGAGGCCATGCAGGAGGAGATGAGTTCCTTGCACACTAATTCCACTTATGAGCTGGTGCGATTGCCAAAGGGCAAGAAGGCTTTGAAGAATCGATATGTTTAGAGTGAAGCAGACGGATGATGCTACTCGCCCTCGATACAAAGCGAGGCTTAGTCAAAGGCTACGGTTAGCGGAAAGGTGTGGATTATGATGAGATCTTTTGCCTGTCAAGCATTCGTCTATTCGGGTGGTGCTAGCATTAGCAGCCAGTCTCGACTTGGAGGTCGAGCAGATGGACGTGAAGACGGCATTCCTTCACGGTGATCTTGAGGAGGAGTTGTACATGGAGCAGCCAGAGGGATTCTGTGAGAAGGGCAAGTCACATTTGGTCTGCCGGTTGAGAAAGAGCTTGTATGGTCTGAAACAGGCTCCGGCGAGAGTGGTACAGGAAGTTCGAGTCGTTTATGGAGAAGCATGGTTATGCACGGATGACGTCGGACCATTGTGCACTTGTGAGGTATTTTGTCGAGGATGATTTCATTATTTTATTGCTCTATGTAGATGATATGCTATTGTCGGAATGCCACTAGGATAGCGGAGTGAAGCGCCAACTGGGCGCGACCTTCTCTATGAAGGTTTGGGCACAACGAAGACTATTCTTGGGATGGAGATCAGCCGAGAGAGAGAGTCCAAGCTGCTATATTTGTCCCAAAAGAAGTACATTCACCGGATACTTCAGCATTTCGATATGGACAGGTCGAAAAAAGTGAGTTGCCCCCTTGCGGCTCACTTTAAGCTCACTGAGGAGCAGTGTCCATCTACCGAGGACGAAAAAGAAGATATGGAGCGGGTTTCATATGCCTCAGCTGTGGAAAGTCTTATGTATGCTATGGTGTGTACGAGGCCAGACATCGCTCATATAGTTGGCACAGTTAGCAGGTACCTTTCAAATCCTGGAAGGGTACATTAGAGTGCGGTCAAGTGAATTCTACGATACCTTCAGGGCACTGCCGATTGGAGACTTTCTTTTGGTGGTGACGAGCCAAGCTGGTTGGGTATACTGACGCTGATATGGCTGGAGATGTAGACACGAGGTGATCGACTTCGACTATGTGATGATGTTTGCTGGAGGAGCGGTATCGTGGCAGTCGCGGTTGCAGAAGTGTGTTGCCTTATCGACGATAGAGGCAGAGTACATTGCGACAACGGAGGCTTGCAAGGAGTTGCTGTGGATGAAGAAGCTGCTGCAGGAAATAGGACTGAAGCAAGAGCAGTATACTTTGATTTACGACAGTCAAGAGCTATTCACCTTGTGAAGAACCAGACATTTTAGTCGATCCAAGCACATCGAGACTCGGTATCATTCGATACGGGATGTGGTTGAGAAGAAGGATGCAGCGCTTGAGAAGGTTCATACTGATGACAATGGAGCGGACATGCTCACGAAGGTTCTTCCGAGGGGAAAGTTTGAGTACTGCAGGCAGATCGTCGGGATGACGACCTCCTCCACATAGTTGTGAAGGGGAGGTTTGTTGGAGTGGGTGGGGTTCCCACCTATGTGGAGAATACCCCGGAGGGACGAGCGCCATCCGTGTGTCGGAGAAGCTTGGGGAGTGCATAGATTTTATTTTGTACATATATGGTAAGAATATATGATTGGATTTCCATATTTACTTTGATTATATATTTATGATTGGACCCTTCATATAGTAGCTTTCCATATTATTGGGTTTCCAATTATGGTAATCTAATTATGATTGGATTTTCATTAAATATGATTGATTTATATTGGAAGTTTCTATATATTGGCCTTCCATGTATGGGTTACCAAGGGCTTATAAAAGGGTGATGCATGCTAGTTGTAAAATCATCTCAAAACAAAGAGTGTTTACAATCTTTGAGAGAGAGAGGATTAAGAACTATTGTGAAGGAGAGATTGCTTCGAATAATTTTTTGGCATCTCTTGTTCTTCGGAGTTCGCAATCAAAAATTTTCTTATTTCAAGTGAGTTGTGGTGATCCGTGTTGGATCGGGAGGAGCTTGTAGAGGGTGTATTCTCTTTATTCCATTAGTGGAGGTTCTTCAGGGTTGGACTCCGATCGTCCCGTGGTTTTTCTCGCAAGGGTTTTCCACGTCAAAAACTTTGTGTCTGCGATTGTGTTTGGCATTTTTGGTTTGTGTACTTTTGCTCGGTTCTCTCGCAGGACTTTCTGGTTTGGGGGAACGATTTCCGCGCTTCGTTCCCAACAACGACTTCTGGCGAGCTCGGCGAGATCACGGTGGGGAGAAAGAGCCGGGGTCGACGAGTTTAGATTGGGTGCCGTATCGGCGCTGGTTGGCCAGACTCGACAATTGATCCCGAGGTCGCTAGCTGCATTGATGAAGACGAGGCGGCTCATCGTGAAGGAGGTAAGGGACTCCGGTGACTGGTGGCCGGAGTTCAAGGAAGCTCGACAATCGAGGCATCGAGGAGCGGTTGGGCGCAACAGAGGCTTCGAGATGTACTCCGGTCGGCGAGGGGGCTTCATCGACGGAGGTGGCGATCTCCGGCGGAGCTCGGAGTGGCTCGGCCAGAGTGAATAGTGGCATGAACAGTGTAGTAACAGAGTCAGTAGTGATGGTGGACTGTACTGTACATTGGGGACTGTGTCAGGATATATTTATAATAAATATGGGTACTATCCAAGAAAGGACAGTGGCAACTGTGGTAATAAAGAGTAGATCGGAGGCAGCAATTTAAATCTATAACAGAATTATAACTAATTAACAGAATTAGTTTCTCCAACTAATTATATGATTAATAACTAAGCTATATTAATTGAGCTAATAAGTAATTATATTCAAATAATTGTTACTGAGGAGTCAGCTTGGCCGACTGTTCCTTACATTAGGAACCAGAAATGGAACAATGAGGAAGCCTTGCACACATGTAAGAAATTTATATATATAAATAATAGTAAATCTGAATTAATATAATTAATCAAGATAAACTTAATAAGTAAAGTTAAACTAATTTAGTTACCAAAGGTAAAAACCTAAATTTGAATTTATAAAAAATATGAAATATTTTTCTAGTCAATAATAAATCTGGTCATTATTATAAATGATCAAATATAGAAATATTATACAGGTTATTATCAATTCAACATCTTTTAGAAATACACAAGGACTATCATTAAAAAAATTAATAAGGAATATAATTAAAAAATCAATATATATATTCATGCAGAAATAGAATTAGCTACAAAAATTTGCTTTAGTATAGCAAAACAAGATTGTACACTCAAAATAAAATTAATTTTTTAAAAATTGTTTTAGGGAGTTACAAGTACTGTCTTACTAGTCTGAGTCATCACTCGACTAAACAATTTCTAACCAAGCCACCCGTTACAATTTCTAAAAACTTGCTACCCTCATAACATCACCGTCAAGGGACACTCGAGTCATCTAGCAATAATACATGACTTCCAGCTAAGTCTCGCTACTACCCAATACCCACAGATAGTCTCGTTGCTATCCTATGGAAAGGGTCAACATACATCTCGTTCTGAGGTGGCCGAGGCAATATACCACTCAGAAACGAAGCCATCCTTAAACAATACCAACTCAAATCTACTTCGGACATTCGTGATCTATAATGATCACAACACTTAGCCAACATCTCGGGGTCTTAATATCACAAGCCAACATTCTTAGGGTCTCGAAAGCACTAGCCAGCACACATGAGTCAACTCACCAGTTCCGTTGAACTCATCCATCAAATGTTTCATTCCCAATTCTTTTCCACACATCAATTCTTAACTTGTTACAATATACATAGCCACTTTTCTTTATTCCCACATTCCAAACACATTCACACTATAGCATACTATGGCATCGAGTCATTGTTGGGTTATTTGTGTCTAAACCAATAACAATCATTCATTCAGGGGCATCATTATATTTAGACTTATTTTATGGAACATCCAGTGAACAGCCAAGAGGGTTAACGAACTTTCAGACACAAACAACTTAGGATGATTACCGAACAACAACAGCATAATCGCGGAAGCAGTCTTTGATTTAATCGCGGAAGCAACGTTGAGCGATCGCGGAAGCAACTTTGGTTAATCGTTGATGCAACTTTGATTTGAAACGAATCAAAGAAAATACCAAGGACGTAAAACCGTGCTCTGATACCAATTTATCATGTCCCGATTTGTAGAGTCATTTATTCACATATTTTATCTCTTAGAATCGATCGTCCTCGCTTGGGCGTGATGCCGTACAAGTCTGGTATTGCACTTGTACAAGGCAAAGATGGTACAAAATTGATTATCTTCAAATAGGAACATATCGCAGCGGCAGGAGCGATAAATTAAATTTAATGAGGACAATCTTTTTTATTGAATAGAAATACATCACTTCTTTATAGCAGCAAAGATAAAAGGATAACTTGAAGTCATACAGAGATATAGAATTTTATTCTCTTTATTGAAAATTAAAGAAGAGTACAAGACTCGTATTGAAGTACAATGCTTATAACACATCTCACTTTACACTGAAAGCCAACTGAATAATACTATAAAGCTTACATTGATACTTGGATACATTATACTCGATATACCGACTTGGCTTACAACTCACTGGTACAACTGATTATAATGTTTCATAAATTATGCTTTATAAACAGAAGATCATCTTCTACAAGGAATGCTTATGCATGCCCAAAAATTCTTTGATGTCGTGGACCAATCAAGCCAATCTTTGTGTGCAGAACATCCCAAGCACAAGCACCTACCCACAAAACGTTGGTCAGTACATCATCTATGTACTGGCGAGCAAATCCAACCCACTCGCCTAAACTAACACTAATTGGTCAATTTTAGCAAGCATTTAATAGGATGATCTTTCTACTTGGGGCCTAGCATCAGTTTACAGTTCATGGACAATAATCATAGTGAAGCATGTAAACTTGTTATCCCTTTCTTATGTAAAGGCATCAGTGAAACATACTTGGTGTTATCAAGTCCTGACAGTATACATTAGAGGCATCTTTTAAGCGTCGTTGAGTTAACATTAGCCAAACATATTATAGGTATTTTTTTAGCAAGGCAACACTCCAGCATATTGCATTTAACATGTTGAGTATGTTATAGAGTTCTCATTTAAAGGCAACATCATAACATCGTCTTGTTTAGCATGATTAAGCAGACCATTCAACCAATATATATTGCATATATCACATTTAAGTGATTTCTTACCGATATCCGACTCTGCGTACCTGCATAAGAATACAGGATAATATGATCTACTTATTTTGTCTGCACAAAATATTCATTAGCATGTCCTGACTACATGACCACTGGTTCTGCCACCATTCAAGGACTTGCCATATAGGACTTCCAAGGTATCGACGCACCATTCACCTGGGTTATAAGCCCAAAATGAATGTCTTGATACCAATCATGCCACCAAAGCATGCTGTATTTTTTGGCCGAATCGGTCCCCAGGGCCCTAGGAACCGTCCGAGAAAATAATATCTTTCATACAAGTTTTCCCATGATCATACGAATGCGTGTCCGACTCGATCGTGTTCGAAGTCGCATGATAAAAATATTAAGATAAGTAAAGGCAACATTTCATTATCTCATCTTTCGAACATTACCACCTGTTCACTTGGTGATCTCAACGATCCTAAGCCTCATCATTTCTCATTGCATCAATCATTGCAATATTTCTCAATCATTCCTTTCTAAGTGGAACAAACAATATTTTATTCATCTCAATAGGACCTGCAATTTTATTAATTTCGTTAGAAACATTGTTCTTTTTTCGTTGCTTATAAGAAAACAGGCAACATCAACACTTATGCAGAAGGTACATGATTCTAGTGTTTCATTCAGTTCTTTGTGTTAATAGCACAACCAGTTCATTTTTTATGTATCATTCACGTAGCATCTCGTTACTCAAGTATTTCATTGTTAAGCAATATTAACAGAGGGGATGTTATCAATTCATTTCAAGCATCAAGTCATATTAGCAGTTCAAGTGTGATTCATTTAGCAGTTCAATATTCATGTCTTATTCACTTCAATAATTCTCAGCATAAGCATCTCTATTTTTTAGCAACTAAAATATGGAACATTTAGGGACAATTCATACATCACGTTATTCCATTTATTAAGCATACAGGAATAAGGAGGAAGGAGGACAGTTTACTTGCCTACATAAAAGGGTCTTCTTATTCCGATTGCACACGCTCACACTAAGCGTAGCTCCACCAGCGAGCCACGTTCCAATACTCATACCGTTCAGTCAGCTAAGAGACTGCATTAGTCTCAATTGTCTTGATGCCTAACATAGGTCACGGTCCAACATTCTAATATCCAACAAGCCAACCAAATGCCACGTGCGGAACGGGGCATTACAATATGCCCTGCATGAAGCATATTTTACTCTAGGCCGAATCGCTTCTAATGGCCTGCAAAAATCGTTCGAAGAAACATAATGTAACTCCCTAAACCTATTTTCGTATATTTTTGAATTGTTTAAATTTTTTCTAAAAAGAATCATTTTTCGCTTAAAGTAATAAATTAGTTATATTGAATTTTTATTAGTTAAATTGATTTCATTTTCTTAGTTCTGATTTTTTTTCCCTCAATATTGATTAATTCATAAATATTTTGATTATTTATTAATAGATTTCGTTTATGCTATTGTATTAATTTTGTTTGTGATCAATAATGGTAATTGTTATTAATCGATAGTTGCATTATAATAATTTTCATTAGGTAATGGATTAGTTAGTTGACTTAACTAATTTAGTGGTTATGTATTAGTTAGTTTGGATTAGAAAGGAGATTAGTTTTAATGGCAGAAAACTATTTTTAAACCCTGATTAAGATAATTAGTTATTAAGCAGTATTAATTAATTTTATGATTAATAGATATTTAGCTAATTCTGTTAGAACAGTTATAATTCTGTTACTAGTCTTCTTTGACACCCCCAGATCTACATCTATTCACAACATAATTTACTATAAATAATTACACAGTCTCCTAGGCTCTGACAAGTCCACATCACATACAGTCACTAACACAGTATAGCTCTCTCTCTACACACTCTCTCCTCTGCTCACTAGCTGACCCCGGCCGAGCACCACCACACATCGTCGAAGTTGAACTCCACTGGCCGATCTCGCCCCAACACCACCATCAACGCTAAAGCTCCTCACCCTACCCCCAGGACCTCCACATCGCCGGAGAGCCAACCTTTGGATATCGAGAAGCTAATGCTTCCTCGTGCGTCGAGCCACCGTCTTCTTCAGAGCCGTCTTGGAGATCGAGCCATCACTTCGTATGACGAGCCGAAGAGCCACTGACTTCGTCAGAGCCTTGCTACGAAGCGCGCCACCGCCTCCTTCAGATCTGGTCTGGATCTGAGGTTCTCGAGCTCCGTCGAGAACCCCTGTGGCCGACCGGATCTCGAAGCCATCACCAGATTTGCCATGGTCGGATCTCCTCTGCGGACGTCGCCTAGGTAAGCTTCCTCTCGATCCCCTCTGTCTTTATAGCTTCTCGCCATGTTTTTTTAGGGTTTTTGATGTCAGTTTGGGGAAGATGGAGAAGAGAGACCTAGGTTTTGTGGGCTGAGGCCATGGGGGTAAAGTATTGGGAGTTAGGGTTTCAGTTGGAGACGAAGGCTGCGGCCATGGTAGAAATTTCTAGGGTTAGGGTTTCCTATTCGTGGGCGAGAGGAAGAAGAAGGGGGATGGGCTGTGCGGCTGAATGTAAAAATAAGAGAAGAGAGAGAATGGTGAGAAAGGGTTATATAGATTAGAGGATTGGGGGGTATTGGGCCCAAGGAATTGGGCTGAAGAAAAGAAAAAAAATATAGTGGGCAATAACAGTGTGGACTGGGTGATTGGGCTGGGTTTAGTTCATGGGCTGAGCTAAGAAATAAATAGAAATAAGAATTAGCAGCAGTAACATGTGGACTGGTTTATTGGGGTGAGCCTGGTGTGTTTAGTTTTGAATTAGAGACATTGTGTTAGAGTTGGGCTTGAGGAGTACTTGTTAATTTGCAAATAGAGTTTAGGCTAAATTTGGTTAATATTAACACTGTTAAGTAGTAATCATAATCATTTATATTTTCCTTAGTAAATGTTGCAATCATTATATATATTGTAAAAATCTATTTTCAATTTGGTTTGTCAACCTAGAAGAATTATTCTAGTATTTTATGCTTATCTATAATCTTGGATATTTAGTCCAAATATTTGACTAGAAAACTTAGTTTCTAAGTGAATTATAAATATATTTTCCTTAAATAATAAATTTCTAGTATTTTTCTTGCTAAATTATCCTAGTATATCAAAAATATTTCTAAAAGTTTATATAGTTATAAATTTTACTAGCAAATGTTTCCATTATTTTCTAAACACATTTATAAGTATTTTCAAAAATACTTATCTTGACCAAACTATATTATATGCATTTTCTAAAATATTAGCTAGTTAGTAAATGGATATAGATAGCAATAATTTAGTTAATATCTGTAAACCTGACAACTTGTATAAATAACAGTGATCATTTACATCCATGCAGTACTACTCCTGCTTCCAAAACGAGGCAAGTACACCGACTCGACATTTTACTTTGTCTTTCTGTCTTACATTCATGTGCCATGTTCTCATATTGGACACGTGATACACACGATTGTATCGTCCTTATTCGTCATTGCATTGCGAGTCATTGTGTATTATGGCGATGGGGGAAATATAATCTTTTGTGACCACACCCAACCTAGGTATTGTGGATAGCCTAATCGTACACCTCACGTACGATTAAGCCGGATCTTGTAGAATTGATTGTAAATTGATGATGTGGATTGTGGTCCTTAGCCTCACACATTAGGTTAATATTTCACAAATGTCACACTTGCATTGATTGTCGTGTTCATCGTATGTTCATTGATTGCCGTGTTCATTGTCTTCGCATATTGATTATCGTGTCTATTGTCTTCATTTGCATTTTATTTCTCGTACCATAGTTTTCATTTTCAGTTCTCGTACTCTAGTTTTACCTTGTACTCTGTAGTTCAGATTACATTGTATATTGTTCTTGTCGGACTTGTACTTTGCTCCTTTCCTGACAGGATACGTTGCAGGTGAGCTTGAGGCCACATGGAGCATGATGGTATCATTGATATTGTAAGATTTATTTCATTTAGTTTTTCTGGATATTGTACTTATATTTTGATTTAATTATTGTATTTTATTTTATCGGATTTGTCTTCGGATAACATTGTTAATTTGATTGATGGATATTGGTGATCTTTCTAGGACGTGATAGATTCTGTGATTATTTACATTACATTGTGACTTGGAGTTTTCCTAGTATTACAGCTTACTTCGTCATGTCCATCGACGAAGGCTGGGCGTGTCCGACTCGTGTCTGGTTATTGGGGAGCGGCCGTGACATGTTTTTAGTGGTGGCCCATGCAGGTCTATCCTAATGACACTTAGGCAATAAAGTGTTATTGGGGGACCGCGAAGCTAAGAAAAACTTATCACAGCATAGGATGGAAAAATGGTTATGGTTATTGATATTTAAATTTGAAATTTGATTTTACTTATGATTTTCAAGGTTAGTTTATGATTTCTAGGACATAGCAATCACGGTTTATTTTCTATTACATGATGGTCGCCACAAAAAATGCGGGGACTAGTGAGCAGCTTGCACCCGATGTGCAGGAGCAGCTTCCACCGCCTCCACCTCCGTCTCAGCCGCTTCCTCCGACGATGACATTCGATAGTACCCAGAAGATGGCCATGTTCTAGCAGTTCATGGAGGCACAGAACCACCAAGCTACACAGTCTCGGGCGACGATCATGGACGTGCTCCGAGTCAGGGAGCCACCTCCACCAGCTCCGCCAGCACTGCTGGCACCACCAGCACCAGCGCCGAGGCCAGGGACCACCAGAGATTATCAGAACCTCTGCCCGATGAAATTTTGGGGCTACGAAGGTATAGTCTATGCAGATGAGTGGCTTGAAAATGCCGAGCGGACGTTGAAGATGGCGAAATTCCAGATGATCTGAAGGTCGAAGTTGCGAGCATACGACTTTTCGACATTGCTAGAGCTTGGTATAGAGAGGAGCCTCAGTTGGCTGAACCCCAAGTTCTATGGAAAGAATTCAAACTGATGTTCCAGGAGAAGTTCTTTCCGGATGTGGAGCGGACGAGCTTCGAATGCAGTTTGAGGCATTATAATAGGAGAGTATGACCGTGGCTCAGTATACATCGAAGTTCACCCGACTCAGCAGGTTCACGGAGAACCTAATTAGCACACCATATGAAGGGCTTGGAAGTTCAAGAAGGGCCTCACCAGAGAGTTACGGCATGCAGTGGCTATCAGCCGACCACTACTTATGCGAGTATCCTCAAAGTTGCTCAGGAATGGAAAATGAGATGGACCCGAATCAAGCGGGACCGAGACATTGGCGCCAGCAGTTTCCAGGGTCCACCGAAGCGGACCGACACTCAGCAGAGGCCACCTCAGCGGCCAGCACCCCAGCATCAGCATGATCCTCATATTCGAGCTCCGACATCGCCGAGCAGCAGAGACGATCCAGACCCCTATAATTTTCTTCTTGGCATACTGCAGGGCCGGACACCGTGTCGAGGAATGCCGCAAAAGTTAGGGCAGTGCTTTGGTTTGTGGATCTGCCACTCACCAGTGAGAGATTGCCCAGCAGCTTTTACTTGTCAGGGACCAGCGCCAGAGCTGCAGTAGGAGGACCCAGTCTTCGAGGATCAGTAGCCCGTAGGAGCGCAGCCCGGATGGACCGTTATCTTCCTTAGTTGCTTGTAGTATCTAGATTTTCTTGTAGTGCCTATTTTGAGGCTTGTCTCTGAGTTTTCTTGCATTTACAGTCTTCATACTGTCTAGTGACCACTTGTTAGTCCTTGTTACTTTTATTATCCAAATAAAAATCTTTTACTCAATTGTTTCTTAAAATTTTTTTACTTGATTTTGTACACCTCTACAAAATCTTGAAATTTCGAGGACGAATATTTTGTAAGGGTGGGGGGGGGGTAGATTGTAACTCCCTAAAACTATTTTCGTATTTTTGAATTGTTGAAATTTTTCTAAAAAGAATTTTTTGGCTTAAAGTAATAAATTAGTTATATGAATTTTTATTAGTTAATTGATTTCATTTTCTTAGTTCTGATTTTTTTTCCTCAGATGAACTCATAAATAGTTTGATTATTTATTAATAGATTTCGTTATTCTATTGTATTAATTTTTTTGTGACCTAATGGTAAATTGTTATTAATCGATGTTGCATTATAATAATTTTCATTAAGTAAAGGATTAGTTGACTTAACTAATTTATGGTTATGTTTTGTTAGTTTGGATTAGAAGGATATTTTTAATGGCATAAAACGTTTTTTAAACCCTGATTAAAGATAATTAGTTATTAAGCAGTATTAACTAGTCTTCTTTGACACCCCCAGATCTACACCTATTCACAACATTGCCACAACTAATTTACTATAAATAATTACACAGTCTCTTAGGCTCTGACAAGTCCACATTACCACAGTCACTGACACAGTACAGTCTCTCTCTACACTCTCTCTCCTCTGCTCACTAGCCGACCCCGGTCGAGCACCACCACATATCGTCGGAGTTGAACTCCACTGGCCGATCTCGCCCAACACAACCATCAACGTTGAAGCTCCTCACCCTACCCCCACTACCAGAATAAGTCGTTTTAGCGACGCCTAAAGACGTCGCTAAAACGACAAATTTTGTCGCTAAAAATATTTATCGACGCAATTACCGACGTTTTGGACTTGTCGCGGAAACGTAAGTCGGTAATCTTTAAAACGTCGAACGTCGCAAATACCGACGTTTATCGACGTATATTGACGTCGGTATATTACCGACGTCTACCGTCGTTTCGTTGGTGGATTAGCGACTTGTTTAAAGTCGCTACACGTCGGTAAAATCCTGGGAATTTACCGACATTTACCATCGTTTAAAATGTCACTAAATGTCGGTAATTCCTGGGATTATTACCGACGTGTAGCGACGCTTACCGACGGTCTCCGACGTAGAATGACGTCGGTAAACGTCAGTACCCTAGAAAATTTTGAAGATTTACCGACGTTTACCGACGCAAATGTACGTCGGTGGTCGTCGGTAAACGTCGGTAAATCTGAAAAAAATAAATAAAATAAAATACAGAATGTCCTTTTCTCCCTGCAGTTTAAAAAGATAACCATAAAGACACGGTATAACATATATTCTTTTCTCCCTGGGTTCGCCGACCCCTTCGGTGGAACACTCAACACCGGTAAACGTAAACCACAGAAGCACATTAACATCCAATTGAAACGAATAATAACATAAACGAATAATAACATCCAAATACACCAAATAACAAAGTCTACAACCAAATAACCAAAGTCTACACACAACCAACAAATAGAATAGGATCCAACAAATAGGATCCAAACATCCAAGTCTACACAACCAACAATATCCAAGTCACAAACAAAGGATGAAATAAACACAAACAAACAGTCCTAACTAGGACTACTAGGGATCTGGTATAGGAGGGGCACCGCCACGACGAAGGGATAAGAACAACTCATACTCTTCAAGTGAATTCGATACCGATGGAGCAGGCAGTGACGTCGGTAGAGTCGGTATCGATGAAGAAGGCGGTGGAGGCGGCGGAGTCGACGACGATGAAGGCGCACCCGGGACCAGCACGCTCCACCGCTGTAAGTCGCTAGTTGTATGTATCCATGGTAGATAACAGTCTATCAGTGCTCTGGACCATCGAATACGTCACCAACCTCAGCCTATCGGTCATGGTCACCTGTGCTGTCTGCAGCTCCGTCACCGTGCGCTCTAACCCTCCAACGCTCACTCTGTCCTCTCAGTCGTCTCCATGAGCTCCGTAATGCCGCGGCCGAGCACATCCAATCGTGCTAGCAGCACAGGATCGTCCGTAGGGTGCTGAGACTGCTACTCGATCCGTCGTAGTAGGTCGTCACGGAGAGACTCTATCATCTGGTGGACTCGGGCAGACTCCTGGGACGGCTGTGGACCATACACACTAGCAGAAGATGCCCTAGAGGACTGGGTCGCAACTAGGGCGCCATAGGATCCCGTACCGTTGTACGTACCCTTATGGAGTCTACCAGCGACGGTCATCCATAGCTCGTCCGCCGACGGAGCTTGAGTGGGCTGCGAGAAAGTACCGACCTCTCCTGCATTAGGTGTACTAGCAGCCGCCCGTTCCCGCAGCCTCTGATACTCGGCCTAGAAAGTATGGATAGTACTCTATAATTTCTAATTTCTAATTAATGTACTTATTATTACTAACTACATGAATATTTATTTGCATCATATTTACTAAGTTATATTAAAATTGACACGAAGTATTAAATTAAGATAACGTATTGTAATACTTATATAGGTCTGCTCGGCCCTCTCGTCAATAAGGCCTTCGCCCTTCCGATGGGTGGCCAGGAAGACGGTCACCATGTCGGCGTTACCGACCTTCTTTACCTGTAATTAATATATTATCTTATAATAATTTATCGATTTTGTATTAAAATAATATTTCTAAAAGAGAAAGACATACCAGACGAGGGAAATGTACCGTCATCGGAATCGACCCACCGTACCACTTCGAGGCATGTTGCCTCGTCGCCTTGGCCTTCTCCGACTTCTCCTTGTACCTTGGCTCGTCGAATCGAGCCTTCATCGTATTCTACTGATCAGGGTGTGATCCAACTTTGGATCGGCTTTCCAGCACGATCACGAGCCTTCTGATCATTAATAGAGTCGCGATTAGCTTGGCCGCGACGGCATGAAACATTCCCTCGATAAGCTCGGCCCGGTGCGATGGATATAAAAACATATCCTAGAAGAGCGCAAACCAAATATTTATCAGTTATATATAATGAATTAATTATATAATTCATATTAAAAGCAAATCTATTTTAACCTTGAAGCGCGTAAACCAGTAGTTCTTCCTTTTCTGGAGCATCAGAGTAGTTAATCCAAGCACCACCATAATTATGCCTCAGCATGTGGCCTAGGCGTCTCTGTACCTCTGGGGGACGATATCTATACAGACATATTATATTCATGAAAAAAGTTAATTTATGATAAAAACAGAAAAAAATTATAAACCAAAACACCTACTTTGTACCATCGGCCCAGATCTCCGTCCTTTTCTCTTCCGGAGGTGCGCACGCATCATCTGCATGATGCTGGTCGCCGTCAGTACGTCCTCTTCGGCCATCGGTGCAGCCTCCGCCATCTGCTCATCTGTCTCCATCATCGTATCAGCAGCAGGAACGCTAGACGGGCGAGCACTCTCAATAGCCCTGGAACTACTCGTCCCAGGAGATATGCCACGTGACATCGTCCCAGCAGGCCCAACTACTGTCCGATATGAGGAGTAATCGACGACGAGGATCCAGAGTCGGTACCAGTAGGAGGTACCGAAGGAAAACTCCGTCATCTAGAAGTACCTGTAGGAAGTACCGGAGGATCATGACCTCGTCGTCCCCCTCGGAATGATCCGCGACGACCTGCCATACCTGATAACCGCATATGATAATACAACAAATAATAGAGACTAGAAATATGAAAGTACAACAAAGACAAGATAATAACCAAGACAACATATGATGATACATTCTACAATAAACATCTAAGTCCAGATATATATTCTAGAAAAACATCTAATTTCAGATAAGTATATCTCTCTCAATCATCTTCAGAATAATCATCTTGTTCGTCTTCCTCGATCTCATCTTCCTCTTCCTCCTCATCTTCACTTTCATCTTCGCCTTCGTCGGCTTCGTCTTCCTCTTCGGATAATTCTACATCTTCTACATTATGTGTCGTATAATGCGTAACTTCGTGGAGTCCACATCGACAATATTGGTTACAAGAGGTAGCTCGTCCTCCTGGTAAGCTTTTTCGTCAACATCAAAAGTATCTCTAGCTTTAGTCTTGCATACTGCCCACCAGTCAGACTTCGTTGCTTCTCGTCTCAGATAAGCTGTGAAGTACACGAGCTGAGCCTGAGTTGCTAGGACAAACGGTTCGTAGCCTTGATATCTAGCTTGTAGTTTGTATCCACAAGACTATGCTTGTCAATTTTCCAACCTTGATTTTCAGTCGGATCGAACCATTCACACTTGAACAACACGATCTTTGCAGGTTCTCTGCCATTATTATATGACAACTCCACAATCTTCACAAGATGCCAAAGAAATCATTTCCTGGATCGACGTCTTTGTAGTTCGAAGACTTGATATACAAACAACTATTTTTCGTGGAATCAAGACCAGGAAGCTGCCTCTGATCGGAGCATTTGTCGACTTGAACCAAAAGCCATTGACACAGTAACTTGGCCATATTTTAAACAAAGTAATTGGTCCCGGCAAGAGTTCTAATTAATTCAATCTTGGGTGAAATTAGACGATCGACCTGAATATCAAAGAAGAGATAATAAGTTATTTATTGCGCAGTTGCATTAAAAAAGGCCA
>JANAVB010033015.1:12643035-12703533 GCA_029216955.1 Iris pallida | reverse complement strand
GACTTTATATTTTCTACAAAGATAAATTTGAGTCATCTAAATATATTATACAAAAAAGCATTTATATTTTCTACAACCAGGTATTGAAGAAGCAACCTCTACAGCAAATAAAGTCTAAGCATCTCCCAATGTAGTATACAATTATAATTATATTTCTCAAAATAAACAATGAGATATAAGACTTGGGTAGCATCCATATCATGGCATGTTGATGTTGTACAGTAAAAGTTTGGTCTCAAGACGAGTAATAAACAGGAGAAGAAAGAGAATTTTTAGTTTTCAGTTTGAAACTTCAACTTTAAATTAGCAGGAAATAAGAGAGAAAATCAACACTAACCTGCTTGATGCAATAGGTCACAGCAAGAACGGCCCAAGACATCATACCAAATCGGCAATTCGTGAAAACCTTAATATCGAAGCTTTTCCCAATGCGAGGATACAATTCCATTCCCTGCATACGAGTAAAAAGTGAACGAAAACTATGCAAGTCACCCATAAGCTGGAAGTAAACTTGTCATAGTAATTTGGAAATTTATCTAGGGTCAATGTATCTTTCTCAACAAGGATTCACTATTCCTATGATGAGTTCAATCATTAGTAAATTTCTTTGTCAGCATGCTGCCAGAATCCATATGAGCATCCAATCTCTCTAGAAGACGAAGCAACTTATTAATGTAGGCAAATTCCCCCAAGGAAATCTGGGTATGTTTGATAGATAACAAGTTGGTTTTTTGACTAAAGTCCATTTATAAAAATTTAATGACTAAAAAGATGTATGATGTAGGAAAGCACCAAACTGCATGTAGGAGCAATTAGAGAGAAAATATTTGCACCTGTCTGCCCCTAATAAATAAACACACACATGCACATTCATTAATGTCAATTGTGATTTGTAAACTTGAAAGAGGGATAAATCGTGTCATTTGTACCTGAGCCTACTTAAGTGGCTCATGATGTGTGAAAATTTCATATGCACAAATGACAAATCACTGAAGGAGACAAAAATGCCAAGTGGAACCATGACACATAAAAGCCAAAGATAATTCAAAATATACATAAGGACTCACCCAGTAGAAATCAATAATCACATTGCCTGATGATCCAGAGTCGCTGGAAGATGGTGCCACATGACCCTATAGAAGAAAAAAGGTGGAACTTCATATATTAAAGATATATCGCTGTTAAATCAAAAATATATCGTTGTTAAACTCAAACTTGAGCTTCAAAAATAAGTCAACTCACTTTTAAGTATAACAATACACAAAATACTAAGCTCCCCACAACAAGTGCTGCATAAATCTCGCCAAGATGGTCGTATACAATTGCAGGATCAAATATTCCAAACCTGAAATGCAGAGAGTTCAAAACAGATATTTCAGTTGGCATAGCAAAAACGTAAAGATGACTAACAAATAGATCTTATAGTACTCATATATCTTAGGTTATTACTTATTAGAGGCAGTTTAAAGCAACTCTCAGGAGATGCTACTCAGCATATTGGGACATCTTTACTGTTTTCCCTCGTGGGATAATGACACGGGTTTTTCTTGATGTGAAGCTACTTAAGCATAATAGCTACTACAAACAAGGATCCTTCACACTTAAACTCCCACATAAACTTTCCAAAACTTACGTTACTAACCTAAGAATGCAGATGTCAATGAAATGAAAAAACAGATGCATAACTTCAATCATGATCAGTATAAGACGCACATAAAAATTGCAACTCAATAAAGTAAACTTATGATATTAATGACAATGCTGACTGAATTTGAAATGTAGTTCACATTAGAAGTATGTTTTCATTCCCACATAAGTCATAAGCTTCCCTGAACTTACATTACTAAACCTGCGAGAAATTCAGACGTCAATAAAATGAAACATATATGCATAAGTTCAATCATGAGCAGTAAAAGCATCTATTTTCCCAAAATCAATGCCTCTACGATGAGCACACATAAAAAATACAACTAATAAAATGAAATTGATGAAAATACTGACTGAATTTGAAATGTAGTTCTAATTCTAACTTCACAAATAGTAGAATTCAAATAATTAAATGGATAAGAGTTCTTACCACCAAAGGCTGACATAGGTTATCAGTGTAACCGCATATGCTTGTAAACCATTTGCCTGCAAAAGTAATATAACATAGATATATGAATATCCCATTCTGTGTTATATTGCCAATGCAAGGCCATCCATTATATATTTACTCAGATTGTCCCAACGAAACACAACTGAATGGTAGCAGTTTTCGGCTCCTAAGTCTTACCTGCTCAATTGTAAGCAAGGCTTAGAATGCATGACATGCAAGTGGAGACAGGTCATGAAGGATTTGTTTGGTTATTTGCTCTGTCAATGCAATTATTTTGTTCATGGAAATTCTACAGGAATATTATACCTAGACTCAGAAGAGGGACATATATTTTCATGACTTGTCAACAGAAGCAACTCATGTATTAGGAAAGATATCTTCTTCACTTGATTCAATTTACATAATTAATAGACGGAACCATCTCTGACGTTGTCAGATTAATAAGCATTAGGACTGATGCATACAAGATGATTCTATGACACTATTGAAGCAATATGGTCTTCATTACAAACCTTATAGACAGGTATGTTTCCTGAAGGTGAGATTGGGCCTTCAAACCTCTTCCCAGGTAGTGCAAGTTGAAGAAAAGCTTCAAATACACCAAAACCAGCAATGATTTTCCATGCGGTGCAGGATGGAGTTGGCCAGATATCTTTGAGACCCTGCAGTCCATTTTGCTTGAGATATCCAAGAGTTTGCAAAATAGACCCATCAGCATGAACCAGAGAATACCAACTGCAGTGCAATACACCGGTATGAAACAAGAATGCTGATGAAAATGAGCATATAAAATGAAAGGGAAAGGACCTATACACCACCAAAGCAACCGACCAGTCAATGAATAAACAAGTCAAGGTAGGAGTAAGGAGTTATCATGATCAAACTACAGAAGGTTCTGTTCAGCTATATAGACGATAAAGTAGACTGTCCTTCCATAATAATAAATAATAATAAAAATAGTGCGGGTTCTAAATACCTTAACTCTATGTGTTTCAAGTAACAGTAACTAATCGAGCAGTAAAGCAACATGGAGTTTACATTAGGATCTTTCAAAACTATAGGTAGCCTACCAAAACTTCCTATTTCTTTTCTTCGGCTGCAGTTTCACTTATTGTCACTCTAAAAAATGTGAATACTAGTCATCAAAGAAAATCATAAAAAAGAACAATGTCCACCAAAAATCCATATATGCAGTCCAGTGAATGACCTAACAAGATCTCACTTAATGATGAATAAAGCTAACCTTCTCAGTCTACAGATACAAATTTATGGATGCTTTGATCTGTCAAAGTTTCATCTCCTCTTAACTGCATCAATACTGCTCTACCTAATTCAGTTGAAATAATAGTACAAGCGCATCCATATACACCACTTTCAACAAACAATTAAACCAAGCAAAATGTATATCAGTCATCACGTGGTAGCCTACAGAGAGCAACATCTGCAACTTAGTCCCCCCGCAAGTTCTCATTTCAAAATCAAGCCATACCAAGACACCAAGATGGCTTATTTTGTGAATGTTTAGGAGACAAGAAACCAATTAACTAGTATTATAGAATATGCTCATTTTCTAGTGAGATGCATTAATCTATCGATCTTCCTTCGTTTCTTTTAGCTCCTAATCTATCGATCTTCCTTCGTTTCTTTTAGCTCCACTAGTCCAATCACCAATGTCACTCAGATCAACTAAAATCCAAATAACAGGTTTCTCTCTAAATAACAGATAGGATAATGGTCCTTGTGCAATGTACTACTAAGACCTCCAATGCTCCAATTACCAAAACAGCAGAGGCTTTGTCAAAGTCAGAGATGTAGAAAGCAAGAATTCAGTGTATGTAACACTGTATCTTTACATAAGCTCCCGTTACAAATAAATTTTAAATTTCACACCTTTATTCCTTGAATTTTCTAGAGAACAATGTAAATGAACAAATTAAATTTTCAAATGTTAACATGTAATTAGTTTGCAGAAGTTAAAACTTTCGAAATGTTTTGATCTGCAAATTTCCTACTCTACGCTTAGTTTTTATTATTACTTATCTAATCGATTTGTCATATCAGAAAAATAAAACGAAACTGAACATTGTTGCACAACATTTGCAAATTACACCACTTCCAATGTTCCACATCATCAAAAGACTAGGTAAACTGACATCTCGCAGCCAACAAAAGTGAAATGTGTCAACCACACACCCTCGAATCCCTTAACATGCACATTGTTCTACCATACCATACTAACATCCATTTCCACATTTTAGCAGTATTTTCCAAGGGAAAAATGCATGAGACCCTACGTGGTGCTACGATTGTGATTTTCTTTATTAAAGGTAGACTCCAAGTTTCAATCGGAATTTTTTTTTTTACCATGTTGTAATATTAATGACAATAAAATTGATAAATAATGTGTTGACCTTCTACTTTTTTCCCTTTGTATTCTTTTCTAGAAAGCTAGAAAGTACAAGGGCTCGAAAATTGGCGGATACCAGACCATCATACCATGTCGCATACGAATCAGGCATGATATGAGCATTCTAAGTTACACTATGACATGAAAATTAGTTCTGTATATGTATCGCTTCATATCATTCTGGACCTAGGATCCCAAAGTTCCTCCAATCAGTCCGCCTACAAACTCCACTACAACCAAGTTCCACTTTTTTTAATCTGTTCACCTCTCCTTTTAGCTCCATTACTTCACACAGTTCCAGGTAAAATGACAAATAACACAGGGAACTAGCATCTGTTATGAATTCTGATGCTTCAATGCAATAAAGCGAACGGACACGATGACACGGACACTGAGGGGGTGTTCTTTATTTTTCACTTATAAGTGAATTTGACTTATTTTGTGTGGGGCCTCACTTGTGAGTGAATTTGGTCTCAATAAGTGCGTTCGTTTTCTCGCACTTATAAGTGATCATAAGTGAATTTTTCCTTCACTTAGGGTGTGTTTGATTACAAGGTGGAAAATATGTGTACAATAAATTAATTCCACAGAATTATTTTACGAGGAAAACAATTCCATGGAAAAAAAATTACGGAATTAATTTGGGTGTTTGATTTTCGTTATTTTCAATGGAAAATAGTTATTTTCCATGGAAATTGATATTTTCCTAAAGCTTAGCCAGTTTTTCTTCCCACCATTTTGAAGAAAAATATAGAAAATGATAGATTTTTGGAAAATAATTCCATGAAAAATATACGCTATCAAACACTACAATTGGTGGAAAATTTGTGATGAAAATATTTCCTATGGAAAAAAAAGCTCAATCAAACACAGCCTTATTGGATTGTTTAAGTACTTATTGCATCCGAAAAGTCTATTATGTCCATGTTCAAACTTAAAAATTCTTTCACTTGTCCAAATTCTAATAGAAACTGATTTTCCTATATATAAACCTAATCACTCCTTCCTCTCCCCTTTCCCTCCCTAACAACCAAGAACTAAACATTTTGGTATTTGTGTTGAACTAAACATTCTGGTATTTGTAGTACAATATTTTGACATGCATATTTTTGTATTGTCATCTATTATCCATCCATGTTGTATATGAGAGGGCATAATGGTAAAATAGCACTTATAAGTGCCCCAAAAAAAAAAAAAAGGAAAATCACTTATAAGTAAAAAAAATCACTTACAAATTAAAAAAAGGGCTAATTAGCGTTTAGATCCTGGATTTTATACCAGTTTAGAGTTTAAGCCTAACATGTCCAATTGGAGAGTTTAGACCCTGAATTTTTATTTTTTATTTTCTTTTTTCCATTATACCCTCCCTAACTTATATATGAAAATTTTATTATCAAACATGAAGGGAGGGTATAATAGGAAAAAAAACAAAAAAAAAAAAATTCAAGATCTAAACTCTCCAATTGTACATGTCAGGACTTAAACTCTAAGCTGGTATAAAACACAGGGTCTAAACACTAATTAGCCCAAAAAAACAGGTTTTATAAGTGAAATGGAGTGAGTGGCACTTATAAGTGAAAAGAAAAAAGAACACCCCCCTGAGACTGATTTTTAGAGTGCCTTAGTATGTGTGCTAATGCTAGTGTGTTATTCCTAGAGGAGGACTAACCAATACATCATAACAATAAATAAAAATGCCTTCAACCCCAAATTTTGGCGGGGGGACCAAAATAATGACAACAACTCCCTTTCCACTCATCAAAACAAGCAAATGTATAAGAAAACTACCAAAAACCCATGAACCAATCTGGATCTAAATTAATCAAATTCAATATTTGACATAGATTCCCCGTCCAGCGGGGGGGACCAAAATCATGACAACAACTCCCTTTCCACTCATCAAAACAAACCAATCTGGATCTAAATTAATCAAATTCAATATTTGACATGGATTCCCCGTCCAGCGGGGGGGACCAAAATCATGACAACAACTCCCTTTCCACTCATCAAAACAAACAAATGTATAAGAAAACTACCAAAAACCCATGAACCAATCTGGATCTAAATTAATCAAATTCAATATTTGACATAGATTCCCCGTCCAGAGATCATGAAAACAAAAAAAAAAAAAAAGAACACATTTTTATCAGCAAAATATGATCAATTCAGCAGCGGATGGAAGAAAAGAACCATTCCCAGTCGTAAATAATAACATGGCAAGAGAAATTAACACAACGCCAAATCTAGGTCAAAAATAACGGAAAAAACCCCAAAAAATAGGATTTTTGGAAGAGAGAGAGAGAGAGAGAGAGAGAGAGAGAGAGAGAGAGAAGGGGGGGGGGGGGGGGGGGGGGGGGGGGGAATCTTACAGTATAATGACGAATGGAGGACAGAGAGTGAGGAGGGATAGCATGGATGTGTAGGCCACCAGTGCAGAGTGAACGGTCTTTGATGACTCCGTCGTCATCTCTCTCTCTCTCTCTCTCTCTCTCTCCTCTCTCTCTCTCTCCTCTCCTCTCCAACGAAGAAAACGAAGACGACGAGAAGTCTTCAGTGGAGGACTTGTGTTGTGTGGGGAAAAGTTATACGTAGCCCCCTAATTATTTAGAAGTTGTGCATAGCGTTATACGGTCGGTAGTCTTGGCCATTTATAGGGGCACAGCCTTTTTTACTCGGGGCTAGTCAGGCTTTGAGGAACTTTTACTCGAGCTGTCCAAATTTTCTATTCAGGGGCTGTCCATTTTCTTCTTCTCCACTCTCTCTCTTCACAAACCCTAACTTTCTTCTTCTTCTTCTATCCATCTTCTTCTTCTCCACCATTTCCATTCTCACATCTTCATCAAAATCCTAGTTTTTTTCTCATCATCTTCTTCTTCTTCTCCACCGTTTCCATCATCACCATCTCCATCAAAACCCTAGTTTCGTTCTCTTTCCCAATTTCGATGGCACCCAAAAAATTAAATAAACCCTAAAATGTATGAAAATAAAGGTTAAATACTTCTTTCCTCACAAAGAATGCATGGAAATAAATCCTAAAATGCATATTTCACTCTATTATCAAGATTGAAATAAACCCTAATATATTTTTTTTCATTCGGAAATGTCGACTTTATGACTGCCAGAAATTGTGGCAGTCCTGAAAGGAACTTGCTGTACAGCAAGTATCTTTCAGGACTGTCTCAATTTCTGGCAGTCCTCAATATGTCTAGGACTGCCAGAAATTATGGCAGTCCTGTTGTAGAGCATGTCCCTTTCAGGACTGCCACAATTTCTGGCAGTCCTCATTACTTCTAGGACTGCCAGGAATTGTGGCAGTCCTCATTACTTTCAGGACTGCCACAATTCCTGGCAGTCCTCATTATCTTTTATACCTACCACTTGGATAGTCCTGAATAATTTTTTCAGTGGCAAACTTGTAAATAATGAAAAACTAACACTTTGACAGCCCTAAGTAAAATGTGTTGTGCCCTTATAATTTACCTTAGTCTTTTGGGACTTTTTAGATATAAACCCATCCAATCTTAGCCATTTCAATAATAATATATTCAATTATATTCAATTATATAATATCAAAAGTAGGCTTCAGTTCACTGTAAAAAGTTAAGTTTTTTTTTTCCAAAAATAGCATTTATTATATTCACTAATTAAAATTAATACGAAATATCTAGGTAAATGTACAAAAGTTGTTATTTGATATTCCTAATTATAACAACTCTTAAATGCAATGAGTATCTTAAAATGAGGTATTTGAAAAATTGACTTCGTTTAGCATCATTCATTCATTAGAAAATGAACAAATTTTGACTACAAGTATTATTTAATCTTTCTAATCATATATATATATATATATATATATATATATATATATGTGTGTGTGTGTGAGGGACCTACATTTCCTTACTTTTGCATCTCCTATGCATCCCCATGTTAATAGCCATTGGATTTTTGTTTAAGTCATCTAATCTTAACCGTTGATTTTTCAACGGTTAAGATTAGATGACTTAAACAAGATCCAATGGATGTGAAAGAGGAGATGCATGGGGATGCAAAAGTGAAGGGATGCGGATCCCTCCCCATATTAGAAAATAATTACACTATCCAGTGACCACCCACTCTGCTTTATAATTTAATAAAACATAAGGGTGACTAGTGTTATAATTCTATAGAAAATATAAACTATATGGTGGTTCTGTGTGTTAGTTTCTGTAATAAATATAAAACATAAGATTATTTAATGTAAACTGTATATATATATATATATATATATATATATATATGCAAATGACCTCTAGCCTAGTGGTTAAGAGAGATGCATGCGACCCGAGTGGTCAGGAGTTCGAATCCCAGTGGGAGCGATTCCAGAAACAATTTACCTGGTTCCAAAAAAAAAAAAAAAAAAATATATATATATATATATATATATATATATATATATATATATATATATATATATATATATATATATATATGGGATGCATGGGGGATACAAAAGTGAAGGGATGCGGATCCCTCCTCATATATATATGTCAGTTTACATTAAATAATCTTATGTTTTACATTTATTACTGAAACTAACACACAGAACCACCCTATAGTTTATATTTTCTATAGAAACTTATAACACTAGTCACCCTTATGTTTTATTAAATTATAAAGCATAGGGGGTGGTCACTGGATAGTGCAAGTATTTTCTAATATGGGTAGTTCTTGTAAAACTCATGAAACATAGGGGGATCATTGTATTTATTTCTATTTTTTAATATAGTTATTTGGAAGGAGATCCTAAAATTATATTTGTTTTAATATAAGACTCTATATTGGTTTTTTTAAAGCTAAATTAACTTAATCTTAAAACGAATTTTAACCACATCATGTAATTAATAATTTACTCTAGTATTTAGAGTGATAGGATTTTGTGTATTTGAGGTTGAAGAAGGGAGGAAAGAGAATGACCATGGCGGGAGAGTGGCTAAGAGGGGGAGAGAAAGAGAGTGAGTGAGTGAGTGTGTGTGTGTGTATGTGTGTGTGTTGGGGTTTGTTGAGTTTAAATTTGGGTTAAATTTGGACTAAATTGTAATTTGATATCTTTATTTAAAATTTTTAATATACCCTAAATTTTGATAGATACTAACTTAATATAATTAACTATTAAAAATGTTTTTTTATTGATATCCTCCGTCAATTAAAACATTAATTTTTTGTTGTAAATTTTTTTTTTGGACTAAAATACCCTTTCTCATCTACAAACAACGCCAACAAAATCGTGAAACAAAACACGAAATCTATCATGCATATCAGTCCTAGTAGTTCAAGAATACCGAAAGCATGATTGTTTATACGTTAGTGACCAAAGAAAAATCTCAACATAAAACACTAACGTAGACAACAATGAAGTCCTATGATAAAGTTGGGCTTCAAGAACACACACTAAGTAAATCTATAATGAAAATTTAAATAAAGTGGATATAGGACAGAATGAGGGTTAGCACTCTCAAAATTATAATTTTATTCTTGAATCAATATCGTCGAAATAAAAAATCTATTTATATAGAGAAATAAAAATCCTAAACTAGGAAGGTTGGTTTATAAACCAAAATTCCATAATTACATCCTATATCCAATATCAAAATGCAATGAACAAATAAATAAATTCTTACCTAAATTTGAAGTTGATTGAGTAGCATGTCTTAAAGTGGGGTGAAAGGGGGAGGAAAAATGGGAAAAAAGAGTGGACATCAAAGTTGTTGTGGAAGAATATTGTTGACTAGCTAACAGGTTTTTTCGAAAAGAAAACTGAAAATTGTTGAGAAACCCAATTTCGGGGTGGGCTTTTATGAAATGTCCACCCGCTGGATGAGTTTTATGAAATGTCCAGAATTAAGTATTTTCACGTTAAATATTTCAAGATTCCCTTTTAGATGTCACCCGCTGGAAACTGCTATTTTTATAATACCGAAACTACCCCTCCGCGCGAATTGGTCATCTATATGTATTTGAATTCAAAAAACTCAGATCTGGATTGCGATTTTCGTCTTCTTCTTCTTCACGAGAAATCTGAATTCCATTGCTCTCATCTTTAGCAGAGATCGCAAAGATCGTTCGTAGTTCGGTGTGCTTTTCTTCAGTCGAACTCAGATTATCGTTCGTCATCATCATCACCATCATCATCATCTTCATCGTGGAGACATTTGAAGTTTTTCGACGATTAGGTCAATTGTGGAGAGAAGATCTTTCTTCTTCTTTTCCATAAGAATTATCATCGTTTTGAAAGAAGAACGAAACTCTTTATTCCTGACAAAATTTTTCTAAAAAAAATATATATTCTTCGTGTTAAAACTACGGAGAATGACCATTCTCCGTGCTAAAATGACGGAGAATGACTATTCTCCGTTTTAAAAACCACGGAGAATGGCATTCTCCGTGTTAAAAACCACGGAGAATGACAATTTTCTATGGGTTTTAACACGGAGAATGCCATTCTCCGTGGTAAAGTGACGGAGAATGGCCATTCTCCGTCATTTTAGTACGGAGAATAGCTAAGATCCATCAAGTACACGGAGAATGGCCATTCTCCGTGTAATTTAGAAACGGGGAATGTCATTCTCCGTACTAAATTACACGGAGAATGGTCATTCTCCTACGTTTTAACACTGGGAATAACCATTCTCCGTGTAAATTAACACGGAGAATGTCATTATCCGTTTTAATTAAGACGGAGAATGTCATTCTCCGTTTTATTTAACACGGAGAATGACATTCTCCGTGTTAATTTACACGGAGAATGGCATTCTCCTGCATTTTAACACTGGAATGACCATTCTCCGTGCTAAATTACACGGAGAATGGCCATTCTCCGTGCTAAATTACACGGAGAATGGCCATTCTCCGTTTTATTTAACACGGAGAATGTCATTCTCCGTTTTATTTAACACGGAGAATGACATTCTCCGTGTTTCTAATACGGAGAATGGCCATTCTCCTGCGTTTTAACACTGTAATGACCATTCTCCGTGCTAAATTACACGGAGAATGGCCATTCTCCGTGTAAATTAAGACGGAGAATGCCATTCTCCGTGTTACTAACACAGAGAATGACTATTCTCCGTGTAAATTAAGACGGAGAATGTCATTCTCCGTGTTACTAACACGGAGAATGGCCACCCTCATGCGAAATTAACATTTTTCGTGTTCTAACACGGAGAATGCCCATTCTCCTGCATTTTATGTTTAGTTGAAACTTTGGAGTGCCATAACTTTTGACTGGGAGGTTAAAATGAGGTCCCGTTTGTCGCAAAACGAGCGTATCTTTGAGGAGGCTGAAAGTAACAGCTTCATCGTTAGACGGCCTTCCGAAATTTTAGAATCGCAAAAAAAATGATGTTTGGACCTCCGTTTTAGCATTTTTGCCGTTTGTCTCGGTCTTTCCGAAATTTTTCGACGAGTTTTTGAAGATTTTTGAGGAGAAAACCTAGATTCGAAAGTGAGCAGCGTATGGAAGAAGATGAAGTATCGAAACGTTTTTTTTTAAGAGTAGTTTCGTGGGTGTTTTCAATAAATTAGAAGGGTAAAAGGGTCATTTGGAATCCGCTTTGGATAAGTTTTTCTAATTCTGGGCACGCGATGAAAGTTTTTTTAGCGGTGGATTTTTCATAAAACTTTTTTAGTTTTTGGGCATTTCATAATCAAAACTCATATCGCAAATTCCTTATCTTCTACTATATAATGAGGATTCAAAACGGCTCAAAAGTGGACCGTCTAAGTTATAATTATATCATGGTCCATTTTATTTAAAAAAAAATTATGAAAAAAATTGTTGAAAAAATAAATAAATTTGTCAACATGGGGAATCAAACTCAACCAAACAAGAAAAATACCTCACACCTTAATCACTCGAGTTAGAAATAATATTTGACTATAATTGAATAATATTCTTATTATACGTTATTGTACGTGCAAAACACGTGCATTTACTAGTTGGTTTAATACCTCTATCCGATACCTTAAAATGATTATCTACTATTTACAAGTTGTATAGCGGACCAAGTTATTACATAATTTAAGGGAAGTAGAAGGACCCACGAAGAAAAAAAAAAATTGAAGGGGCCTTGATAAATTTTTCTAACAAGTTTTTTTTTTGCGATGCCTGCCATAACGCACGGGACTTTGTGTACACTGTATTGCATGTCATTTGGGTTTACTGTCCACAATTTTTACACACATCCGTTTTCTCTGCGGTTCGATTTGTAGATCGTCCGTCTAACAAAAAAAAGTTATACATAACTATATTGACCACAAGAGTCAGTTGAATTCGGTAAATTTCTCACTAACAAGTTGATAATTATTAATCAACCAAGCTAATCATGCGACCAAACTAGCAAGCACATTTTATTCTTATGCGAGTCCGACAAAACTACACGGGACACGAAATGACCTACCAAGATTGGATCTCGATGGCATCGGGTTCGGGTCCTTATAATAAAACTCGATCAGTTATACCAGTTTAATAAAAAAAAAAAAAAAAAAAAAGGAGGTGATGGACTATGATTATATATTTTATTATTCTTTCATGTTAAATAAATATTGCTATTCTTGGATCAATCAAAATACCAAACAAGTTGATTAGTAAGGTTGGTAGTTTAGTATTTGGACTTAAAAGTTGGTCTCCAAAATTCAAGACTTGTTTGCAATTTTAACATTTTTTATGCAATTATTATGATTTGATTTGGCATTTGGCATTTGGATATATTAAAAAAACCTATTTAAATTTTACATAACCACATTTATTTTATTTTTTTAATAAACAGAAGCATAAGCATGTAAAATAAGCAATGCATCATGGATCTACCTTTATGGCAAACAGGGGCGGATCCAAGTTTTTTCTGGGGTGGGCTCCAGCCCACCCAGTCAAAAAAAAAAACATTTTTTTCTATATAGTTTTTTTTTTCTTTTTGATTTGTTTAGGAGTTAGCCTACACCTAACATATCATAATCCAGTCTAGTCTATCCTAGTTTATACTTCTGGATCCGTCCCTGATGGCAAATGTATTAACCCTTAATTTGCAACAAAGTATTATGAATGTTTACACTTGTGCAATTTACTATCAGTAACTCCCAAACTTTGCAACTTGGTACAAAAGCTTTTACATTTCTAATTAATACCATGAATTATTCGTTGTTAACTAATATTAACTTGCAAAATAAGTGACATTAATAATATTAACTTGTAAAATAAGTGATATATCATGATACAAACTCAGAATGCATTGTGCAAAGTTTCGAGATTATGATAATTCAATATTTAGTTGCATATTAACGTTATGCGCCTTTTATATTATTTACTTACTCTTGGCTGGATGGTTCAATTCTACAAAAAAAAAATATTATTCCTTCTATTTAAGTGTGCTTCTATTGGCACTCCTAAAATGTCATTCGGTACTCCTCTTTAATTTTTTGAACATTCAAATTTTAAATCTATCCCTACATTAACAATATTAGCACTCCTAAAATGTCATCCTATACTCCTCCCTCAATGCATGCACAAATTAATGCTATATTTAATAAGAAATAATTTTGATATTCGAATATTAAAAAATTAAAAAAGAGTGCCGAATAATATTTTATGAGTGCTAATAGCAGCACCCCTATTTAATGGTGGTACTGGTAGTAAAAAAACCTCTTTCACTAGACAAACGAATGCACATGTGATCTATCATGATTCTAACAATTGAATTATTACCAAGTAACATGGTTGTCATCTGCCAGGTCCTAGAGGCCATTTGTCCTTGTGAGTGACTTCACATCAAATACCCTTAGGGCTCATGGTGTAGGGTGGGCGGGTTAGCCCGGTACCCGGCCCAGGCCCGGACCGGCCCGCGGTCAAATCAGCCCGGCCCGGCCCGTCCGAGGCCCGAACCGGCCCGGCCCCCCACCCCCCAACGGATCGGGTCGGGCCTCCCCCCCCCCCAGCCCGAGCCCGGCCCAGCCCGTAAAGAATTTTTTTTTTTTTTAGAAAATTTTTTTGTATGTTGCAGGATTCGAACCCAAGACCTGCCGAACTGGAACTTTAAACCCACTTCTATAACCAATTTCTCTTATTAGTTGGTTGTTCAAAAACTACATTAGCTTATATAATATGTTAAGATGATAAAAATGGAAAAAAAAAAAAAAAAAAAAAAACAGCCAAAACCCGGCCCGCTCAGGTCCGGCCCGAGCCCGCTTAGGCCCGACCCGTCCAGCGCCCGGGCCACTGGGCCGGGCTGGGTTTGCAAAATTTCAACCGGGCCGGGCCAGGCCCGGCCCGTCTTCACGCCCGGTCTGGGCTGGGCCCGGCCCAAGCCCGGTGAGCCCAAATTTTTTGGGTCGCGGGCCGGCCCGGCCCGGACCGAATAACACCATGACTTAGGGCTTGTTTGGTAACCGGATTTTACTATTTGGATTTGGATTTAAAAATCCTCCAAATCCAAATCATAAATTTTACTATTCAAATCCAACTCCAACCAAACATAGGATTTGATTTTATGATTAATAATTAAATTATAGTCATGATCAATAATTAAGCTATTTATTAATTATGATTAATTATAGTTATTATTATTTATAAAATTAGTAATTAACGATTAGTAATTAATAATTGACGATTAGTTATTATTAATTATAAAATTAATAATTAATGATTAGTTAATTTTTAAATAAATAACGATTAATAATTAAAGATTAATAATTAATAATTAACGATTAATAATTAATAATTAGATGGTTGAAATCTAGGTATAATACACTGACATGGAAGTATTGTGTAGCTTTGTTGGATTTGTATCCAAGACACGAATGATGTAACATACAACTAAGCAAGAAATAGTAATTTGTAACTTTATTCCTATGGTAGTAGGTAACTCAAATTTGATAGAATTGTTTCAACCTATTGCAAACACTAGCTCTTCTCGGATTTAGTTTTACGTGAACTAATGACAATTTATGTCGTCTAGCTAGCGGTCGAGCTGAACGACCACTAGTGTGTCGGATTTCCTATGACATACACAAGTGCATATATGACGTGACATAAGTCTTTAGTAATTAGCATAACATAAGTAGCTATGATAGCAAGCCGTAGAACATGTTTGGCCGTGATATGGTATTGTATTGTATTGTTTATTATTTCTTGTAGTAGTTAATGATATCAAGTTGTAGCATTGGATTTGTTCTGTTATTATTTCATGTAGTAGGTAATTTACTTTCCAATCTTTACTTTTGAGAACGTGTGTTGGTACCACATAGATTCTCCTATATATGTTTTTCACATGCCATGATGGATAGTTGTTGTGTATTTATTGCTTGTTTTGATTTTCAAGTCCATTCGAGCTTCCTTTGTCGTGTTTTCTACTTGGGATTGATCCCACTTGTTTTGTGTGAATCCACCAGTTACCTTCTCTGATATACCATACGCGAGAATGGTTGTACGGGAGCATGAGTGAGTCTCCTTCTTCTTTTTGTACTAGTATATTTATTTTTTGGGATGTTTAGCCACGAACATGTGTTAGCTCGTGTATTATTGTTGTATATTATCTCCCGATTGCAACTAGATTATGATCATAAATTATTGATACTCATGCTAGTACTTCATTGGTTACCAGCTATCTAATCATATATGATATAGTGTTTGAGACACCTTATTTATCTTTTTATATTATGTATATCTTTATTGCTTTTTGTTTGTCGAACTGAGATTTATGAGTGATGTTAAACCATATGACTTGACTGATGGACTGTAGATTACTCTCTTAAGGTGCCAGAGGTCTTGAGTTCAACTCTTGGAATGTCCCATGCTTAGTATTCGTTTATGCGTAGATGCTACTATAAGGAGGGGCAATAATACAATTAAGAACCAGAGGTAGACATAGACTAGCACGAGAACTATAATATAGTTAATCGAGCAGTTAGGACTAAAGGTGGACATACTAATATAGTTTAAAGTGTTAAAGAATGATATGGATCTTACTAGTGTTGCATAGTATATGGCCCTTATTAGACCCGAATCTATAATATAGTTAACGGAGCCACTAGACCTAGGACCATAGGTAGCATAGACTAACATGGGTTATAAGATATAGTTAATGGAACTCCTAGGACTAAAGGTAGCCATACACTTATTTTGAAGTGTTGAACAAGGATATAAAGCTTACTAGTGTTGCATAGGATATAGATCTTGGTTCTTGCATATGATATAACCCTTGGCACACCCAAATGAAAGAAGAGGATTCAAACAAGTGGAATGGAAGAACTTACATATGATATAACCCTTAGCAGACCCAAATGAAAGAAGAGGATTCAAACAAGCCGAATGGAAGAAGAGGTTTCAAACAACCGGCCACAAAAACTCAGGATAAAAACTTTTTGTTGTTGTAACAATATAACAATAAAATTTTCCATTTATGTACATTTTTTCCATGAATACACAAACCGCGTTCATAATTACAACAGATAGACTATCTGCTGCATTGATAACACAGGTACGATCAGGTGAACAATGTAACAAACATTATATGTGCAAATCCCAGCTTGTAAGCATAAATAGGATTTCGGTTGCAGATAAGAGGGTGTAACTTGGGCTTCACAATGTCAAGTTCAATATCGCTTTGACATTTTGTTGGGTCAGCCAACTCATTATCACTAGGCGGCTGCTGTAATTCCATCAGCCTCTTATCAGAGAGAGACTCCAGCATTGCTTCCTACAAAAAATCAATTTGTATTCAAGGTTTAGATTACTTATTGATAATTTATGTACGGGTCGCTTTTTCTTTTCTTTTTTTTTCTGGAGAAACAAACTAACATAGTTACATAAGCCTCGGATCGCACCAATTCCCATGTTTTGTACATTTAGTTCACTCTTCATCATCAGATTGTGCCACAACATTGCTTGAGCTCTTCACTGGACGAGGTACTCCTGTAGCCAAACAGCATTAGTAACTAAGACAGAAAATACATATTATAAGGAAATTTGAAAACAACTAATGAATATAATGCTTCTGAATCTGTTTGAAGAAGAACATGATTGGATTTGGAGAGGCGTCCACAATAATAAGACAGTAACTGTTGACCTTTCGGAGGTGAAGAAACCAATTGTGTAAAACAAAAAGATCATACCAAAATCTCTCTCATCACACACTAGTATTCCTTGATCAACTCTTTAACACAGCCGAACTCGAGTGGCTCTTGTGGTTACCGAGGAGAGAGATAAGACCTTGACTGGGTAGATCAGTGGATCGAACCACAGAGGCGTATTATTCCTTCCATTTATTTGGTGCAGGGGCAGATCCAGAAACTATAGCTGGGGTGGGCTACCAAAATTTTGGGTGGGCTGGAAGTAGATAAATCCATATAAAAAATCAAAAAAAAAATATGAAAAAAAAATGTACATTTTTTTTGGGGGGTGGGCTCCAGTCCACCCCAACCCCCCTGGATCCGCCCTTGATTTGGTGGGAGTTGGGGGACAGTGGGCCCAACAGGAGGCACAAAGTCTCGTGCGTATCGCCAGGCATCTAAAAAAACTCTTTAACACACATGTTTACTGACACAGAATTGAGATGTCATATGGAAGCCAAGAGAAAAGCCAAGAGAAACGAAGGAATGGAAATAAAAGGGTCTAGATTAATGTTGTATGCATCATTTCATTTTCAGTTCTTCATCTTTCCAGCTCATGTAAGGCATAGAGAGAGATGACTGCTGGTTGAGGTAATCTAACAAAGATGCAGAGTAGAAGGTTTCAAATATACATATGAAAACATGCACAAGTCTGATCCGAGTCGCAGCTTCTTAGATCTCCAATGGCTAGTCCCTGTAGCCACAAAGTTGAATTTCTATCCAGAGCAGTTAGTCTAGCAATCCGAGACCATGCTCACTCACTCCTGAAGGTTTTTTCTTATCTCCACCCAGTCCATTTAACATATTGAATTGGTAGACTACTTCATCGTTAGTAAGATTCTTCCCCAATGTACTTACTCCAAACTTCTCCCAAATTTACACAGCTACAAAAGTGATCCATGCAGTGTTTATCTGCTTTTTCCGTGAACTCCACAATGTTCTACCTCATACATTATTTTTTTAGTGGTATCCATCATCATAAGCCTTGTGTGGCTACTCTACGGAGAGCAACAAAGTACAATAAGAACTGATTTTTTTTTAGTGACCGGACAAGGTATCCATATATGAATTTCCACTGTTTCAATATTCAGAATCTGACGTCGACTCCATGCAATAAAATGAAATATGATACACACCGGACAATTGTGAAGATGATAAATCGTTCCCCAATAAAGTTCTGATCCATTCTCTCATTGGGCAAGGTGTCCAAAATCGACATTCAGGTGGACTTTTCTATAGAATATATTGTGTGAAAGTCTTCACTTTTCAGAGCCATATGGTACAAAATCTTCTATTCGCAGAGGCAGCGTAGAACTTGTGTGGCATGAAGAACTCAAACAAGCCAGGATCACTAATTATTACTAGAAATCACAGAAAATAACGGTCTTTCCTATAAAATTTCTGATACCTTTCCTATCCTTGGCCATATGAAATCCATTGTTTCATACAAAGATCCCTTAATCCAAGGTCAGTAAGTAATCTGGGACGAATCACCAAAGCACACGGATAACATTCCGACTCAAGTTCAGAAAGTATCCGGTATGATTCACCCAAGCTTGAATGCCATCGGTATGGACCTAAAGGTGTCCATATTTGCAAAGTAAAATGCAAGCAACATGGGCAAAACCAAAGTGAGCTCATCGGGGGACATAAACCTTTTTTTTTTTTATCTCAATCACTTCATAATGAGAACCTATCAGATGTTTACTAAACAAAAGAATAACCCCAACAATACTTTTTTTCCCATCACATCATCCTTCTACGTGGAACCACTTGGACTTAGTTGATGCATCTCGGCTGGTTGATGATGATTTTGTCACTGTACAATGTAAACCCACCAAAAGTTTACTAAACAAAAATAAGCCCAACATTATTTTTCCATCACATCCCTTTTTAGATGGAATACACTTGGTTGATGCATCTCAGCAGATTGCTCATTATCCATACTGTAGCCGATGGAGTAGGTCAAAGACATCTCTAAACAAAGAATTTTCCAAGCAGGTGATCAAAACCAAAGTGAAATCATTAGGGGGTATAAAAGCTATAATATCTCATAACTGTAGAGTGTCAACCCTCCCGAAGTATACACTACATCCCCTTCCATTTGAACCCACTGCACCTTTATGACACATTTCGGCAAGATGATTCTATACTCCATAAATGATGGGATGATGGATAGTGTGTTGGTAGGGTGGGTGGGGTTAATTCTCTTGAATGAAGGTAAAACTGGTTATGTATTTGAAGGGTCAGTCAGACAAGCCAGGTTCAACCAGGAACAGGTGATAAGTGCTCACAGTGAAAGCTTGAAAGGAGCCAAGTATTGAAGAAAAAGAAGAAATCTATGTTGCATGGATACTCCTCCGGAGGACCATATCCGTGCTCATATCCGACACGTATTGGGTATGATACTTCTTGGACCCTCCTATCTGAATGGCTCACCCATGTCTAGGCTATAAAGAGACTCAAAACATAGTTGAAAGTAATTGACATATTTGTCATCATGCCAAACATAATTGAGACATGAGAAATAACATTTATTTGCAATGAATCATTTCTAGAAAATTTTGGACCTAGTTACTAACTAAAATTTGCTTAAATATATATATTATTGAGATGTAATGTATAACATATATATCGAAATATGTTTTCATGTACATATATAACCATACCCCTATCCCAAAATTTTCTCAAATTTAGTATTCCGAATCCTTATCGTGCCCATTTCCTAATCCGGGTCAGTTTCTATGCGACCTAGGACAAAATATATGTCACCCATTTTTTGGAGGTTGGTGTAAGCAAAAATTAAATTTGAAATATACAGGAGACTGGAAACAAACCCACTACATAACACTACTTTCATCTAGGACCGTAGAACAAGTCCTCTAAATTTCCTTCAACTCTTAACCATGCTAATGAATTTAATGAAAAAGAAAGTATTGATGCCTTTACAAAGGCATAATACCTACAAAAAAAAAACCATACTGTTCATTTCATGAAATATTCCTTGAAAACCATACACAAGAGACCCAACAACCCAATAAAAAGACCCGAAACAGCATATAAGCTCCATTCTGTCAAGCCCGACATACGGTCGGGCTGTCCTGGATGGTGAATGATGTTCCTTAATCATTACAAAGTTCAGTTAAACAAAATTGTGATTCAGTATAGATGATTTATGGTTTGGTTTGGCAGAATATGGGTTCAATTAATCCAAGCAAGCAAAATCACAGTCTAAAATGTCCTCTTTTTCATGACTGGTTTTGCTGATTTGTGATTAATCATATCTATGTTTTATACATGTTTTGGATAGTAACTATGTTCCACAGTTTTAGAAAGGTCCTGTTGCAAACAAATTCTCCTTTTTCATATCTCAATTATGTTTGTCACGATTTTAACCATATTTTGGTTCCCATGGTCCTGTTGCAAATAAATGTTATTTTTTCATACCTCAAATACGCTTGGCACAATTTACCATATCTTGGTTCCTACTGGAGCATAGAAATGGATGGTCCTTAGCTGACATGAGTGTCACTTGAGTATTATGCTGAAGGCATGTCAGATACTGATACAATCCAATGGAGGAACATCCCTGCAACCTAGTAAAGCAATGAGGCCAAAAAAAACAGTTTATATCATGGATTAATGGCACTACTCACTGGATGTTAGCCATCTACCATCGTACCCCGGGTTGACAAGGACACAATATATGCCATTTAATAACCTCACACCTTGGATAAATTTAACGAATGGGTTACTGGTGCTAGTTGAGTGCCAGAAATCATCAGTAGAAAATGCAACAATTGGTAATATTAATAAAGTTTGGTTGAGCTCTCATTCAGGTGAGCCTGGATGGGAACTTACCCTATTGTCTCAAAAATAAGTGGAAAAGGAAACAATCTTGAACCATGTTCTTATGGATGGCTCAAAAAGCCACTCGTAGAATCTATTTTTTTCCACTAAATTAATGTAGCCACAACTAATTTGATGATACCCTAGTTTCTAAGGCAACACCATGTACTGAATTTCCTTAAGTGAGCCTCTTATTCGGCATAGAATTCAGGATTGATCTCTCTAAATTTGGGAACATCAATTCAAATACCTTGACCACATAATGACTGTCAGGAGGTGGGGGGCAAATCATGGAAAGGAAGATGGGACTCAAGAAGACACGGCTCTTGATAGGGTGACAATGGTGACGGTGTTTGAGGACCGCTGGAAACTACCGGCAGAAAGCTCTTTCCTATGATACATCTTGTATGGCTGCTAACATTAATGCAGGGTGCCACATACACTGGAGATAATGGGATTGTTGCCACGATGGCAGTGGTAGTGGTGCAAATCAGTGATGGTGGTTCACGCACAATAAAAAAATACTAATAGTCGGCAATATTGTGGATTTGGCCTCCGGTCTCTAAAGTGGAATTTTCTGGGTGAACACACACATGATTAAACCAGCAGAAGATTGAACTAACACGATCAAGTTTCATATCGAATAAATGCAGGAAGAGATTGAACTCAGAATATACAGCAAATGGACTGAATTTTATCTCCAAGAAAGTGATGAACATTTGGACAGAAACTGAAAAACTATGTTGCACGGACACAGAAAATGGGGTCCATATCCGTATTGTGTCTGTACTTGTATCCCGTTCCACCCCTTATTCGTGCAACACAAGGAACTAAATATGTACGTATCTCAAAATGCATGTATCATGTATCCTTATCGTGTTCTTATCCGTATCCATATCCGTGCAACCTAGATGACAACACATACTCCCACCTAGAAGACAGCAATCCACTTCAACTCTGATGTCTCAAGACTCTCAATGAATAAAATTAGAGAGAAAGTGCTAGATAAATACCTCCTGTTGTTTTATTAGGCCCAGTAATTTCAAATCTAACCCTAAATCTAATACTTCAGTAGGTAGAAACACCGCTCAAACAGACCCAAAAACCAAATCATAAGGTTCAAATCTGCACCAAAACTCAGTCACGTTCGGCTGACATTGCACGAAGACGCTCCAATTGGCATGACACGAACAATATTTCATGGACAGTCTGGTAGAATCAAACTGTGAGTGATAAAGTTGAATAAAATCAGTGTTCGATGGATTGAACCTAGCTTAACACATAAAGGATGTTGTATTAATGGTTGCTGGTAGATCCATCAAAGGCAAAACTATAGAAGTCCAAGAACGTAAAAAGTTTATATTCAATGCTATAATAAGTTAATAGTAAAGATGCCACTTTCTTCAACTTTTCATATCCCTCTTTCTACCAAATAAGTTTCGATAGCTATTCGGCTCTAAATAGACAGCCATCAAAAAAATGCATGTAACTCGTATGAAAAGTGAAATGATGCACCACATTGTCTGTAGATCGAATAAATGGACCAAATCTCTAATATTCCCTACCCACAAAATAGATTAATACACTGCATCCAGATGCCTAAGGGTTTTGTTCGGTGGTTTGAGGGAAAGTGAAGGAAAGTAAAAGGAAAAAGAAAAAAAGAGAAAAAAAAGTGTCTAGCTTGTTTAGTTACCATGGAAAAAAGAAAAAAGAAAGTCAAAAGAAATTTGAAGAATTCTGACTATTATACATTTGCTTTCATCTCTCTCTTTCTCTATATATATCCAAATGCCTTTCTCTCTCTCTCTCTCTCCCCACCTTTCATTTTTCTTTAATTTTCATCTCAAATTTCTTATCAACCGAACACTAAAAAATATATTTCTTTTTTTTTTTTTCCTTTTTTTCCTTTTCACTTTCTTTTTCTTTCAAACCAAACGAAACCTGAAGTTCCAAACTTTTCCTCCGCATCAAATTGTGAGAAAAACATATAGACAGCGTCCATTTATAAAAAAAGGACTGTTTTTTTTTTCGCTAATTAAACAAATAAACTAACTACAATTAACACAAGTATCAATAACAAAGGCACAAAATTTACGCTAAATACTTCCTAATTAAACGAAATCAAAATAGACAAATAATGCACAAAGTTCAAACTTTACCCCAAGAAACTAACTAAAATTAACACAATTATCAATAATAAAGAGAATAATTTCAACAAACCAACCATCGGAGATCGAGACTTTTTTACTGTCGAGGAAGAATTTGGAGGAAGGCCACCCACGGAACGAGGTGAGCGACATGACCTCCTCCTCGGAGAGCGGCGGCGGGGATCTCGAGGAGGAGGCCCTCCCGATGAGCTCGACCACCCCCATGGCCCTCTTCCCCCTCGGCGGGACCCAGTAGGAGGAGCCGGGGATGAAGGGGAGCCACGCGGGGCGGCTCCTCCGCACGATGATGGCCTGGATCGCGTCCTCCAGCCTTCTCACCCCCACGTGGATCTCCACCTCCGCCTCCGCCCCCGATCCCGACTCGGACTCGGATTCGGGGTCGGGGCCGAGATCGATCTCGATTAGCTCCGCCTTCTCCGGGCCGCCGGACTTGGCGCGGCGGGAGGAGAAAAGGAAGGACGGGGGAGGGAGGCTCTTCTTGGTTAGGGTTAGGGTTTCGGAAGCTCGGATTAGGTTCCGGGAGAGCATTCGCGCCATTGGAGTGAGTAAAGATTGGATTTTTGGAGAAGGAAGGAAGAAAGAAATGGAGAAGAACGTAGATTTGAGAGACAAGATTGGGGTCTTCAATCGAAAGGAGCGGGCGGTTACTTGTAGGGCTGGACACGGGCCCGGCCGGAGCCAAATTTGATGGATCCAAACAGAATCCGTTTGTTAGCAGGACGGGATGGAATTTTTTTCTTTTTCTTTTTCTTTTCTTCTCAGCACAAGCCTTCTGTCCAGTATCTAACAGGCTCTAAAAGTTAGCTCTTATGGATTACCAGGGCCGGCCCTGGCACAGGGCCCACGGATCATAAGGGGTCCCAAAAAAAGTTTAAAAATAAATTTTTTTTATTTTATTTTGTATCTTAAAATAGAACTAGTATAAACCATGGACCATCTCAGACACAAAGTTATTGTGGTATAGTGGTTAATACATTAGACTCCAATACTAAAGTCTCTAAGTTCAGTCCTTTGTTGTAGGTATTTTTTTCAAAAAATTTTAAATATTTTTTATGTTATGTATGGAGGCCTCATTTTAAAAGTTCGTCCTGGTCCTCCATGAGCTTCAGGGGCGTCCCTGTGGATTACTAGCTAGTTTGCAAATTAGAATGGGTTCCTAACTTCTTCTTGAGCTGAGACACATGGAACACTGGTTGAATCTAGGGGTGGGACGGTTCGGTTCGGTTCAAACCGAACCGTATCTATAAAAACAAAAATAACCGTAAACCGTATTTCTAAAAACCGAAAATCGAACCGTTTTTATAAGAACCGAACAAAACCGAACCAACTTAATTCGATTCGGTTTTCGATCGGTTAGGTTTCATGGACCAATGTGCAGGATCTTCAAATTTTTAGCAAAATGAGCCTATTTAAATAACAATTTAAAAAAAGAAGAAGAAGACATTATTGTATTTATGAATTATTATATTATATAGTGTGAAAAATATTAGTATATATAGATTGAGGGTAAAGAGAGAGTGCTCAAAGAAGTACCAATAGAGAATAGGAGAAGAGAGTTCGATCAGTCAGGGGTTACAAAATATTAGTATATGTAGATTGAGAGTAGTTTGATAAATTACTGAATCTAAACCGATTTTCGGTTCGGTTACTCGGATCAAGAACTGAAAACCGAACCGTTATTTCAAAATTTATAAATTTTTAAATCGAAAACCGAAAAACCGAACCGTTTGTCATATTTCGGTTCGGTTCGATTTTCGGGTTTCAACCGTTATATGCTTACCCCTAGTTGAATCAATGCTTCCTCTAACATTTCCTCTTTGATTATAGGATACTCTTCTAGGGAACAAAGTTGTATCATATAGATTTGGGGTTTCTGTCTCAGGTCATTATAATCAGGTTCATTGAACTGCTTATCAGTGTCTCTTACACTCTTTAGTTGTTGCATTTTTCCTTGATCTTCATACTTATGTTCTGAAAATTCCAAGTTATATCCCCAGTGTGCTCAGCCAATTATCCCCCAACACTATCTGGCACCCTGTGATGGGAACCTGCAACAAGTCAGCAACAATTTTCTTCCCTGACATGCAATGGAAACCCCTTTACAAAGCTCTTTATTGACTAGTTTTTCCCCATTAGCTACCAACAGTTCAAAAGGTTACAAGGGAAGCCCTAATCTCTCACTGAAATTTGTATCAATGAAGCTACGAGTGGATCATGAATCCACAAGGATTATGACTGGTTTATGCTGAACATTTCCCCTCAATTTCACAGTAGACTGATGTAGGTTTCCTGACTCATCAAACATTTTTCAGAAGATACATACACCCTTTTTTGATAGCAAAAATTTTCATAAATGATAAGGAAGTTTGGGGTAATTGTAAAAAAAAAAAAAGACGAGAAGTTTGGGATAATTGCGGAAGGGGGAGAACACGCCAAGTCACTTGACGTGTGGGAAGACAGGAAGGAGTAAAACTTTGATACCGAAGGGGGTATCAAAATTTTGATACCCCCTATGTATGACAAGTGGGACCCCCTCAATATTTATGTATATATATAAGTTTACACATTTTACGAAGAGGGAGGGGGCCCACATGTCATGTATAGGGGGTATCAAAACTTTGATACCCCCTTCGGTATCAAAGTTTTCTCCGACAGGAAGTGGGTGCCAAGTGACTTGACGCGTGGGGAGTGGACGTCACTTGGCGCATAGGGAGCAGGGGAATCAAATATTTTCTAAAAAAATTAACAAATAGATAATACCACAACATTATCATTCAAAATATAATTTTTTAAAAACATATTTAAAATTTATTATGGATAATTTGGACGAATACATTCAAAATTATGAATTATATTTAAACAAACTACTTGATATTTCTCCACAATAAATTAGCTTTTAGTTATATCATAAAAATATAATATTAATAATAACTATAATCTGATAAAAATTTTATGATAAACTAAAAAATAATTTATTATTATAAATATTCCATTCATGAAAATATTTAAATGTTGAAATGGTTGAAATAATGATCAACTCGTAGCAGCCATTCTTCCCACTCCGGCACACAATAATGGTTGAAATAATGATTAACTCGTAGCAGCCATTCTTCCACATCTACCACTCCATCAAAGTTTGGAAGCTTGAGTCTCAAAGCTAGTTGGTTGGCCCCATCGTGTCCTCCAGAATGCAGACCAAACTAGGGACCTAAGTGCGTTAGAGTAGACATGATTGGTGTTGGGCGTGTAATCCTTGTGTCAGTCCCCTGGGTGTTACTGGTGACATTCTAGGGCGGAGGGCCATGGTGGTGAGGTTGCTGAGGGTGATTCAAAATGTGGTGGAGCAGAGCTAAAGCTGTCAAGACGACCCGTAATTCATCATAATCCACCATTTGGCGGAATCGGATGGGTCGACCAACCATTTTGTCGAACTGAAAAATTTTTAACTCATCCCAACTCACCGGCGGACCGCGGATTTGGCGGGCCGGCCCGCTTAATTTTTTTAATTTTTTAATTATTGTTTAGTTTCTTAAAAGAAAAAAAATTTATATATATAATATTTTCTACTCACTCTCATATGCATCAAATTATAAGTAAAATACAAGAAACATTATAATAGTAGATATTTCTTTAAAACACCTTCATTTATGTAAATAAATGACCAAATTTAATATTTTATACGTCATTACTTGCATTAAATGAGAATTTTTATCATTTATAATACATATATCATATATGTGCTAAATAAAAAAATTAAAAATGTTATAAAAAAAATAGATGGCGGGCCAACCCACTTGGCCCGCGGGCTAGCCCACCGCGGGGCGGACTACTAGCGGGCCAGCCCACCTAGGCCCGCCTGTTTGGCGGACTCCTAAATGCTCGGCCCAACCCACCTTTTTGGCGGACGGGGCGGGCCGGCCCAACGGGCTTAGCCCATTTTGACAGCTCTAAGCAGAGCTAAATCCCATGGGCTTGTTTGGTAACCGGATTTTACTATTTGGATTTGGATTTGGATTTGGATTTGGATTTAGATTTGGAAATCCTCCAAATCCAAATCATGGATTTCAAGATTCAAATCCAACTCCAAATCCAACTCCAACCAAATATAGGATTTAGATTTATGATTAATAATTAAATTATAGTCATGATCAATAATTAAACTATTAATTAATTATGATTATTATAGTTATTATTATTTATAAAATTAATAATTAACTATTAGTAATTAATAATTGACGATTAGTTATTATTAATTATAAAATTAATAATTAATGATTAGTTAATTTTTAAATAAATAACGATTAATAATTAAAGATTAATAATTAATAATTAACGATTAATAATTAATAATTAATAACTATAAATTATAATTAACGATTAATAATTAACAATTGATAATTTTTTATTAACGATTAATAATTATAAATTATAATTATTGATTAATAATTAATAATTAATGATTAATTAACTATAAATTAAATATTTTAAAAATAGTAATTATAAATTAATATTATTATGATTAGTAAATTATTAATTAAATTATTATAAAATATGATTCTAATTGTGATTAAAATATTATTAATTAAGATTATAATAAAATAGTTATTAACAAATTATTAATTAATATTATAATAATACTAATAAATTATTAATATGATTATAACAAAATTAACTAATTAACTAATTAACTAATTTTTTTAATTAATAATACTAAACATAGGATATGATTATTAATTAATATTATAATAATACTAATAAATTATTAATTAATATTATAATAATAATATAATAATACTAGTATATTATGATTATTAACTAATTAACAAATTATTAATTAATATTATAATAATACTAATAAATTATGATTATAACGAAATTAACTAATTAACTAATTTTTTTAATTAATAATACTATTTTTTATTAATTAATAATACTAATAAAATAGTTAGTTTTTTTATTAATTAACTAATTTTTAACGAAATTATTAAAGAATAAATATTTTTAACGAAATTATTAAAGATTAACTAATTTTTAACAAAATTATTAAATAATAATTATTTTAACGAAATTATTAAAGAATAATTAGTTTTTTTCCTCCAAAATCCAACCAAATCCAAGTTTTGGATTTTGTCATACTTTCCATATCCAAATCCATCTCCAACCAAACATAGGATTCCATGGATTTGTCTCCAAATCCATAAAAATTCAAATCACACCTCCAAATACGGTTTACCAAACACACCCTAACAGGATTTCCAAATGTTGGTGGTAAATTGTGTGCAGGTGGTGATGGTGCCATTGCAGATGACACAGTGTGCTGGTGAAACATAATGTGATTGGCAAGGATTCTGAGGATTGATTGCAGATGGTGCCATTAGGGGGTGAGCATTATTCGGTTTTGGACCGAAAACCAGACCGAAGCGAACCGAATAAGGGATTCAGTTCGGTTTCAAAAATATTCGGTTCGGTTTCAGTTTTCAAAATACAAAAATTCTTTATTTGGTTTCGGTTTTGGGTTTCGGTTTAAAACCGAATAAGAATTATACAATTATGTAAATATTCTCAATTTAAAAATGTGTATATTTTGAAAACAATAATTCTATGTATGTGTTTTGAATTTGAATTTTGATAATTTAACAACTAGTCCAACTTTATGCATAACTTTGAAATTTAACAAATGTACGTATAAAAATTATAATTTTTAATATAATCAACCATGATCCCAACTTCGGGTCCGATCCATTAATTTCAACCGAATTTGTTATTCGGCTCGGTTCGGTTTCGATTTTAAATTTTTAGAATTTCGGTTTATTAGGTTTTGGCTAATTCGGTTCGGTTGAAACCGAATAAACCGAGCACTCACCCCTAGGTGCCATGGCTGATACATGCTGTGGAGCTTCAGTCACTCTACGAGTCCTTACCAATTCTTCTAACAACCGACCAATTCTTCTAACAACCGATAGAACTTATTGTTCAAGTTTAGGACCGTACCTTCCGAGGAGAGGAAGCGCTCATCCCCAACTAGTAGTCGTCTTCGATCCAGAGACTCTCGCTGTGAGCTAGGGTTGCTCGAACTCCGTTCCTGACGCGACTCGGTCACCGAATCGAGTGGCTCTGATACCAAATTGATGGAGCCCCTTCGTGCCGTGCCTGGCAATGGAGGTGATCGAATGATGCTCGCCATGAATTTGCACAAAACAGATCAAGAATCAAAGAAATTGAGCTCGGAAAATTGGAAATTCTAGGATTTCTTTATATTGTAAATTGGGGAAGAAAGGAGAGTACAATGTAAATCCTAAGAACAGAATGGAATGAATCTAAATGGAGAATTCTTCATACATTTCACATCTATTCCTCACTATTTATAGACTGAGCAGAGCTAACTCACATGATCTAACTGCTAACTGAATTGCTAGTGTGGCCTTCTGTTGAGCTGTCCAACTTGCTGAGCAAGCTAACTACTTTGCTAGTACGAGCCAACTAAGTACTAGTGTAAAGTATAGATGCACACTGATACTGATACTGATACTTCCCATCCTGATACTTCATTCTGCTACCATACTGAGCTACTTCATAGTACTGAACTGGAATTGAACTATACTGTACTAACTGTGGTGACTGATACCTGACCTGCAGAGCTCTGTATTGCTAGCACTCTGAATAGCTTGGATTGTCTGGACTGCTACACTGAATGTACTGATACTGCTGCTTCATGGAGCTGAACCAGAACTAAGTAGACTTGGACTGCTTACACTGTTATTAGGCTAAGGCACACCTGCACTGATGTTCAGCAATACATCATGAATGTATCATAACTCCTTGACCAAGTCTCGACAATTTTGGAAGAATTTTGATTACTATTTGACTAACAAGAATTTCCATCATATCATGATAAGGCCAGCTTACATATAGAACAATTGAAAGAATACATATTTATCAGCATGAGTAATAGCCACGGTACAACTGAATAAAAGATTGAATCATGACAATCATAGACTAGATCCAAATGCTTTCCAACTTATAACCTCTCTCAGAGACGAATTTACTTGAAAAGCACAATTAATCAATTAGATCCACAGAAACACCAGGAATAGTCTGAACAAACTCGAGAGGAGTACAATAGGACAAGAAAACACAAATAAATAAGCTTTTCAATCATATATGGATCATATCATTGCAACAGCTATTAAATATATGAATGTTATGCATCCAGTATCGGTTACAACTCTTTCTTCAATACAATGGTACAAGCCCTATTAAGGATACAAATATAAGAAAATAAACAATTTATTACTTAATACTATATTCTTCTATTTTCCTTAATGGACATCAGAAATTCTGCCACAGTAACTCGACCATCTCGTGTACTCTTGATGCTGCTTACGCTTCCAATCAAAGGATAAATATAGTTGGGCTAAAACCAGTTCTATAATTCTGTAAATACATGATTTAAAATATGTTATTCTCTGACATGCTTTTTCATAGATCTGCTGCAGAAATCAATTTTCTGTGTGTATTATTTTGCACTTATTGCCATTGGTGCCTTTGTTTCAATCAGATAAATAGTATCTAAAGATATGCTACTCCCCAGGATCTCTCACTTCCAGTCACAAATAAGCAATATAAAGTTGCATCAAAAGTCACTTCAATACTTCTGTAATCGTATGTTTTTGGTTGTTCGCCATCCTCAAGAGGTGTGATATGGGCCGGGCTGCCCGAATCCCGGCCTGGGACCGGCCCACTCAAACCCCGGATGGGCCGACCCAGGCTCAATCAACAGTCCAGCCCGGCCTGCCAATCAAATAAAGAATATCAGGCAAGAAGAAAAATGACCAATGCAGAGCTGCTATGAAGTATACTTGGCATACAGATAGTCCACTATCCTTTCACATTGCCATCTTGAAGGTTCTACCACTGTGATCCATGTCTCTGATGCACTCATTGACCACCCTCGTTGGTGCTTTCGCTTTCAACATCATTTCTTCATACTCATCTTCTGGATTTGAAAGAGCTACAATTGCCCCACCCGCCCCAACTGTGGCTACCTCCTCATGGATAACAACAGTTCTGATCACAATGTTGAGGTCAAAGGTCTGATTGTATGAGAAAAAGCCAATAGAGCCAGAGTATATACCACGAGAGGAGCTCTCAAGGGAATCAAGAAGTTCCATTGATCTCAACTTTGGTGCTCCAGTCATGGACCCTCCCGGAAAGGCAGCTCTGACACAGTCAATTGGACTTGTGTTTGATTTCTTCTTCCCTTGGATTGTGCTGACCATTGTGTGTACAGCGGCATAAGATTCAACATCCATCAGATGAGGCACACAAACGCTGCCAGGTTCACAAACCCGGCCAAGGTCATTCCTCAGAAGATCCACTATCATAAGATTTTCAGACCGGTCCTTCTCACTGTTGGAAAAGAAGAAGACTATGTAAGATTAGTATCATCATAAGGGCCAATAGATGCAATAAGTGATTAATGAAAAAATATCCATGAAACAAATTTAACAATTAAAGAAAGAAGCTTTAACATTACATAAATCCTAATCTCCTGAGATCGGGTATATGATTTTGATCATGAGTATTAATGAAACCTTTTATAACTTCCCCCTCAAGAGTTGTACTTACGCTAGTTATTATAATGTTTTGGTTGGACCCTGGCACAGGTGCTTCTGAGTTTGGGATCTACCCAGCGTTGTCAAATAAAAAACTTTCCAACAAGATAAGGTACACCACAACTTATTTGCACCCACTGTTTGGTTGGGAGAAAGTGGAGGATGAAACTTTTGGGAAAGTGAAGGGAAAATGAAGTGAGGGATAAAAACTCATTTTCACTGTTTGGTTATGAGGGAAAGTCACTGCTCTATGTAGGTGGATTTGTTCCCTTCTCCGCTTCTGGTTATGAGAAGGGAAAGTGGACTGAAAGCGACTTATTTGGGTTACCAAATTGTTAGCCCACTTTCTCACACTGATTGCTAGATATCCCTTGCTACGATCACCTACTCGTCTCTTCCCACCAATAAAATTAGTGGTGGCTAGCCTTTGAATAAGAAACCTCTAACAAATTTTTTGTTATTAATGGGCCTCTGTAGTATTAATGGGGAAAATGATGAGACTTGATAGATATGTAGTTGGCTATATAATTTGAATATTATACTTTGTGAACAAGCCACATACTTTGTTATAGTTGGACCATTCATTTTACAAATCACAAGACATTTTAATGTCTTTTGCCCAAGCATCAAGGTTGTAAAAATCGCTAGTCGGCCTTTAGTCGGTTCGCGGAGACTAGGAATTAATCGGCTTAATCGGGGGACTAGTCGGATTAATTGATTTAAGTTTTTTTAATTATATATATATGTGTGTGTGTGTGTGTGTGTGCGCGCGCGCAGTAAATGCAATATATGCTATATGTCATCAAAATATTAAGTACCCCAAAAATATATATACACGCAATATATGTCCTTAGTATGCATTTTCTCTGAAAATTCTTCTCCTTATCTTCTTTCTCCTTCTTCTCCTTCTCTGTCGGTTGCTTTCAGGTTTTTAAAGAACTAAATTTCGGATCAGATTTTGATTTTTGTATCCCTTTTTTTTAACCGAGGCATAGTCGGCCAACTAGGCCCATCTAGCCGCCTAGTCGGCTGCCTAGGTCTGATTATTGCTTGAGCCTATTTTTTGCCGACTAGCCCCCTAGTTGAGTCGACGACGGCCGACTACCGACTAGTCGGGGATTAGTCGAATTTTTACAACAATGCCTAGCATACAAATAATTTGTGTACATAAAATATTTTTTTTTCTTATAAATGTTGATCTATTTTCAGTGTTTGGATCATAAAGCAAAAACACAGGCCCAAATATATATATATATATATAGAAAAATGGTAAATTTTATTCCAAGATCAGTCAATACTCATACAACATACAGACATGATGGTCGTCCACCTGTCAGTCGACCATTTATTTTACATCAAACTCCAAATTATGGAGGATACCAACCGGAGGGGTGATAAGTCCCTCGAATATGCGCCGATTCGTCTTCCGCCAAACATGCCATACAGCAGCTGCCAGCCGAATCCTAGCAGTCTTGAACCAGACCATGCCTCGCCCTCTGCAATCTCGAATACCCGTGATGATTACTCCAATCGACCTGCCAGAAATACCACCACCCAGCAGACGGTTCTGCTCAGACCATATTGACCATAAAACTCCACAGTCAAAAAATAGATGAGACATCGATTCATCCTCCAAATCACAGAGAACACACTTCGGATTGGGGACCTGGATCCCAAAAGAGATGAGTCTGTCCCTGGTCAGCAGACGACCAAGGAGCATGCGATACATACATAGCTGCATTTTTCTGACCATATCCTTGCACCAAATGAAGTCATAATCACCAATTGGGGGATTGGCACTACGCATAAGATTGTAGCCACTTTGGAAGAAGAACTCTCCCGAGGTAGTACCTCCAGTCACGCCAGGCGGATCCCAGACCCAAGTATCCTCAGGCTGGGATGGGTCAATCTCAATCTCGCGAATAATCTCACCAAGTCCCTCAGTATGTTGGTAGGACTCCGGACTCCAAGCTCCAGACCTGATGATGTGCTGACAAGACAGACCTCTGCCCACCTCTCTGTGATCTCGATCGCCCAGAATGTCTACCAGAGACTGGTGCTCTATCCAAGGATCTAGCCATAGGTCAGTTCCAGCCCCATCACACATGATCCTTCTGACGGACGATTGAAGAACACCTTTGTGTCTCAGAATTTGTTTGAAGGTCATAGAGTGGTTGTTGTCAACACCACACCTCCAGAAGTTGTCATTCCTCACATAGCGAGACTGCATCCACTCCGTCCAGTGGAATTTTCCTTTGATGAACCGCCATGCCAGTTTCAGGGCCGAGACTTCCCTGATAGCCAACAGAGGACGGAGACCCACACCTCCCTCCTTCTTTGGCCGACAGAGCTGGTCCCAATAGATCGCATGAAGACCCCCCCTCCAGATAAAATCAGCACAGATCCTTTCAACTTTCCTGATGGTAGCCATGGGTATCAAAATAGACTGCAGCCAGAACTGGACTAGAGCAGAGATAACCGATCGGACTAACTCGATACACCCCCCAAAGATAACCCGACAGCTTGCCAACCTTCAACTCTCCATTGGGCATACTCCACCAGGCTATAGCAATCCAGGTCTCGGGCATAATTGGTTGTCAAAAAAACTTCCAGGTATTTCACCGGGAGCTCACTCCTCTCCACGCCCAGTGCATCAGCGCGCTCCTCCTTCTGAAGGCAGAGTGAACTGAAGTAGACCATGCTCTTCTCTTTGTTCATCTGAAGCCCCAAGTGTGATTCCAGCTCACCCATAATCTCAAATAACGTGTTCATACCCTCCAACGAAGGCTGTATAAACACTAGTATCGGTATCAAGGTTTGCAGTATCGGTATCGGAATCAGACGCTTCCTATGAGTATCGAGATCGACACTATTGGTAGTATCAACGGTTTCAGATCGGAGTATTGGATTTTTTGGGTATCGGAAAGCAAATAATTATTAATAAATTTAGAAAATATTTTAGACATTTAGGCATAATTTTAAGTGCTTTCTGTGTTGTTTCATAGTAGTTTCAAAATTGAATCAAATAATAGTCATCCTTGCTGATTGGTTTGCTTGCGATACATAAGTTTTCTTCATTTACATGCTTTTACATCCTTATTGATTAGTCTTTTTCGATCAATTTTGTTTGTTGAATTAATTGGAAAAGGGAACCCTAACGTTGGTATCGGTCGGTATCAGATTGGGACATGCCAAGCCGTATCGGTACCGGCTGTATCGGATCAGTATAGACCGATATTGCAAACTATGCTTAATATAATGTATAAAGCTATATTATTCAAGAATGCTATTGTTCTAATATTTTTCTTATAATTGATATATTTTCTAAGAAATAAAGAAAAAATTGGGGGGGGGGGGGGGGGGGGGGGGGGGGTAAGCATACCACATTTAAAAAAGAAATACCATATCACTTTCCTTGCATTCCTACCAAACAAAGAAAATAAAAAAAACATGAACACAAAAACTCGCTTACCCGTTACATTACTTACTTTCTTTACCCAAAGAAACAACTTTTCAGTTTCTAACACCAAAGGAACTCTCCCGACTGGCCGACTTTCCCACTTTCTCCCAACCAAACAGCCCAGTAAAACTGAAGTTCAAGCGGAAGGTGCCAAACCTCCTTTTTGTCAAAGTTTTGCTGCTAAGGTAGTTAGGGGGTTTAAGTAAAAAATAGTTCCTACATTTTGCAATTTAAGCAATGGAGTGTGACAATATAAAGAAACCCTCCAGTCACACTTCCCCTCCAGTCAAATGACATGTTATTCTCATCGACAAGCAGTATCATAGGGTTAGTGGAGGGGCATATGCAAATAGAATGTCATACGGGAGCGTTTATTGTTTTGTGCCAAGACGCTAAATTAACTTTCCATGTGAAAGTATGCTTATCAGGTGTTTACAAGGATACGATAAAGTATGCTTATCAGGTGTTTACAAGGATACGATAAAGTATGCTTATCAGGTGTTTACAAGGATACGATAAAGGTAAGTTCTCTCTAAAAGACCCCGATAACTAAAATCATGTTAAAATCAATCATCTAATGTACTAAAATGACTAAACAAGTATTACTTTCAAAATTAGTTTAAAATGTCTGTGAATAGCATGCATAATCGAAGTCCTCTCTACTTGTACAATTGGAGATGACTAGAGTCAATTGGCCTAAATAAAGACAGGATAGAGATCAGAGAACCGTTCATTTGAACAAAATGTGATTATTCACAAAACAAAGATGCTGCATGGTTGGTAAATTAACATGCTGACCTGAATTGCAGCTGTAATCTAAGATGTTCATCTTCCTCTGGTGTTCTTCCGCGCGAAATAGTTCCTTTAATAGGTTTTGCTTCCAATTTACCACTCCCATCCAATCTCAGAAACCTTTCAGGTGAGGAGCAACAAATCTGTAGTTTTTCCGTAGTAAAATTTAACCAGGCAGCATATGGAGCTGGATTGTGATCTCTTAAATTAAGGTAGAGTTCCAGAGGATTTATGCCTAGAACTCTCTTTCTCATCTGCGTTGTAAGGCACAACTCATAGCTCTCCCCATCTCTAATTAACTTCAGACAGTTCTCAACATCTTTGATATATTGTTGCCTTGATTTCTCAACAACAAAACTTTCTTTATATGAGAGACATGATCCTGCAAGTGACTTGTTCACGTTCATATCGTTAGTAGCCTTATCTTTTAACCTGCGAAGCCTCTTCTCCATGTCATCCAACCATAAATACTCTTGTAAGTTTTCTCCCTCTCCCATTTTATTGTCTGAATTGTAAATATCATGTATGGAAAGGATATACACATCTCCATTACTGTGATCAATCACAAGAAGATTATCAGCAAAAAAGAAACAAGCATCGGGAGTAGTCGACTTGTATCTGTTAGACATAGCACCACATTCAACTTTAAGATTATACCTGCATGTGCCAAAGTCAGGTAAGTGTAGACAGATTAAAGGGGGTATTAAATGAACACAAAAAAAGGTAGAGTTGAGCATAAAGTATTAGAATCTTGGTTTAATTGTCTTATGAAATGCAAGTTTCCTAACATGTGGCATCCATAGGAACAGGAACAAACCTAAACCATATGTCAAAACACACAGAAGAAGAAGAGAGAATCATCTTATTAATCTGTCCCTTTCTCTTGGGTAGAGTTGGACAGTACATAGAATGTCTCAACCCAATAACCCGATAAGCTAATACATAAATTTATCTAACAGTACATAACTCAACTTCCCCTTGAAAGCTGCCTGACTTGAGCAAGCCATTTCTAGCTCAGAACAACTCGACACCTTTGATGCTCCAACACTCATAACCATGTTTCAACTAACTATAGAAGTCAAGACATGCTAGCCTACAAATTTTAATACCTCTTATCGAATGACTGAGGGTAGAAACACAAACCTCTTACTTTTGACAACTCTTATGCCCTTCAGGAAATATTACGCTTGTCAGTAAACCATCTTAGAGTGGAAGGTTTCAGAACACTTGCACGACCTTCCTGGTTTATTAATCGTTAAATTGTCCATTAAAAAATATGAACAAATTGTATATGCATTTAGCATTAAATAATTTTTACATTGCAACTTTGACATCAAATATTTTATTTCAGATTATCAATGCAATAAATTATATTTACCGAGAAAACTATATCAGGATCGTGTTTAGGTCTAATAGTTAACTTTCGATTACAATTTGACAAAATTCTAGAACTTTGTTTGAAATGAATGGCCTGAGATTTAAAATTTTCCATAGTAGCCCTTCAAACTTGGAAGTTTGGATAAGTCTCATAGTATACACTTTAATAAGACCGAGTAGTATAATATAGTGTTGACGGGTCAAATCGAACGAAATTGTTGATTGTCTAAGGAACTTTCTTTTGTTCCATAAAAGTACAACTAACTTCATAAAATGATAATGACATGGTACACGGTTGTCATTTATGGGCAGCCCAAACTAGACCAGGACCATTTTTGGGTCCCTGAAATATACAACAGGTATGCCGTATGTTTGATGAATCAAGTTTTGGGCCCAAAATTTGCTGGAAGGTTTGGCAGTTTTTTGCATACCGTTGGTATGCCACCGGTATACTGCCGGTATGCCAGTTTGATGGCCTATTTTGGGCCATATTTTGGATGAGATTTCGGTTTATTTTGGTATCCCTTTCCTTGATGTTTAGGAGACTTTCTTAGGATTTAAGTTATGTTTTCTAATGAATCAGACATTGTAAAATAGTACAGACAAGTTCATTATTATATTTTGATTTATGGTGAGTTTTTTCTTTTGATTCTCATGTTAGAGAATTGTGATTTTAGTCCTAGTTATCTTAGGTCATTGGTTTTCAACGATCAACGTTTTCGTGTTGTATCAGGTGCAAGGTAGTTAAAGGCGTCCATATCGTCCGAGACGTAAGAGGCACTTAAGACGCACCCCAAGCGAAACGAGACACAAAAATAATAAATAATAAAAATATACATAAATAAATAAATAGATTAGTAATGTAAGAAGTAAAACAAAATAACATATTAAAACCAACAAAAACATGTTAAAACATAACCAAGAGAACTAGCAGAGCACTAATAGCAGTAGCAGTCAACAGAACTAACAAGAGTTTGTATTCTCCCTACTACGATTTTGGTAACTTTTAGTTTTTCTAGTTCAACTTTAACCAACTTTGGCAACCGTGAAAAGAACTATCTTCATCCCACTTGTACAAGGTAAATGTTATTTCCATGCCTCATTTTTTATATATATAAAAAAACCATAAGGCGCACCTAGGTGCTCATTTTTCTTGGTTGCGCCTTGCTGAAAAGCGTGTCCTGGGTGCACCCGGAGAAAGGTATCTCGCCTAGTGAGGTGCGAGTACTTTCTACGAGGTACGTCTTTAAGTACCATGGTCAGGCAATACCAAAATCTCGACGTATCGAGAGGTATGATGGGAAATAACGATGCGACAACACCTATTATAGAAGAGGGGATTGAATGCCTCTTTGTAGTTGTGTGTCGCATGAAAGTTTCTATATGGGATCTAACTCTATACGTCCAGTGAGTCGAGCAGGCGGTAGGCAATCATGAGCCATTGAGGCAGCCGGTTTGTGACCCAAAAATAGTGTAACAGGTGAGCAACAGTCGTAACCTCCCGGGAGATGGACAAGTACTGACGAGAGAGCATCGTCTACGGAACTCGTTTAGATTGCTCTACTTCAAGAAGGAGTTCGATGATTCGCCAAGCAGGATCATGATAACGATCATGGTGGTGACATATTGCCTAACCGATAAGACTATGGCAGTTGACACGGCGTCGACAGACTCGGGCGATATTGCAACTACAGAAGGAACGATTTTTTTGCGGCGACGAATATCGGTTCGATGACGGCTATGCTTATCAATATAACGGCATCGGAAAGGTTCGTACGAGAAAGTAAATGACTTCAAGTTGAAGGTCGATATTCCAATCTTTCATGGAGATATCGACATCGAGGAGCTTATGAATTGATTCTCGGAGGTGGATTGCTTCTTTGATACATGAAGCTCTCTGCAAACAAAGGGTTAAAGATCGTAGCATGCCGATTGAAGTCAAGAGCGCCAGCTTAGTAGGACAAGCTGAAAGATGAGAATAGAAGGGAAGAGAAGAGGTGCATCACCTTTTGGAGGAAGATGGAAAAGAAATTGAAGGCGTCCTATGCGATGACTACGAGTAGAACCTTTTCCATTAGTACTAGACGTGTATGCATGGCCAACGAGTACATTGCGAAGTTTTACGTCTTATCGAGAGTATTTCGACAAGACCAAAGGGCATAAGGTATCTCGCTTCATGGATGGATTCAAGCTGACAATTTGAGATCATATTAGAGCTCTGTTTGATCCTAACACGAAGGAGGCCAGAAATCGAGCTTCGCAGGCTGAACGATTGCTGCAAAAATAATGACAATCTAGCGACAAATCGAGGTGACAATCAGAGGTGATGGATCAGTCCAATACCGAGTCAATGGAAGAAGTACCCAAAAAGGACAGAGACAAAGAAGGCGACGAAAAAGAAACCTATAGAGGCGATTATTCAACCCAACAACCCTTATGTCAAAGTTGTACCTGACAAGTATTCAAGTACAATAAGTTGGGTCATTGCTCGAGTGATTGTCCACGGAAAAAGCATGTTCTTACGTCGATTGAGAAGCGCTCAACGAAGGGATCTAGAAGCGGTCAATGAAGGGGCAGACGATGGCAATATCTCATGGAGCACTGAAGAACCCGACAAGGAAGAGGTGTTTCTTAGTGTAGTTAGGAAGATCATGTTGACACCAAAACATGAAGATTCTTCACAAAGGAACGAGCTTTTACGAACTCGATATAGTCAACCATAAATGGCTTGTAGTTGTGATAGACAATGGCAGCCATGAGAACATCAATCGCCATATGGTCAAAGAGGCGAGTTTGACTTTAGTGAACACCCGAAAGCGTATTACATCGGGTGGGTTCAGGACGTGTTCAGCGTCAGGATGAGTGATGGTACCGTGTTCCCTTCTCCACCGCATATACAAAGAAAGTATATTTGCGACGTGATGGATGGACTAGACATTTTATGTATGTTGCTTGGAAGATCGTAACAATTTGATGTTGCCGCAGAGTACGATAGATGTGTCAACACGTATCAACTGGTAAAGAATGGAAAGAAGTATACACTTATGCCTTCCAAGAAAAACACTCGAACCTAATCTTTACAAGAGGGAAAGATTTTTCTCTATGGCGGTATTTACGAAGGTAGTGGAAGCGGTTTTCAAGGAAACCCAGGAGGTACATGACTTGGTAGTGAAGGAAAGCCTACAGGCTACAGGCTAACGAGTGACGAAGAAAAGAACAAGTCAAATAGAGATACAACCAGTACTTGACAAGTTTTGCAGCGTTCTACATGAGTTTCCTGGAGGACTATCAACCATATGTGATATCCAGCAAAAAAAAATTTGTTCCCGAGTCGAACTTTTCAAGTTTTTCACCTTACCAAATGAACCCATTGGGAGGACAAATTTCCTAAGAAGAGGGCAGAGGACTTGATGCGAACGATATATTTAAAGAATTTTTTTGACAGGTCGACGAAAAGCACGACCACGAAGAATTTAGTGGACCATGTCCATAGAGTTCATGAGGTCCATGAGTGGGTGGAGAAGGCTAGTGATGGAATAAGTTGCTACAAAAAATTTCATACCAGTACTATAAGTGCAAGGTTTCTAATTTTGGTAGTGACTTCATGGTGCGCTTGTGAAATGAGATAATGTCGATTGAACACCTGATCCAACTGGCGACACAAGAACTCGGGTCGATTCTCTACAAGGGAGGGGGCCTCGAGTTCTCTACAAGGGGGTCTGACACGGCTATCATTTATGGGCAGCCAAAATTGGATCTAAACCGGACCGAGCCCAGTTTTGGGTCCCTGAAAGGTATATGAAAGAAATGTTATCGGTATGCTTGATGTAGCATTTTTTTTGGCTCAATAGCTGCTAGAAAGTTTTGGCAATTATCAGTTGGTATGACAGCAGTATACCGCTGGTATGCTGATTCGAAACGGCTGACCTATTTTGGGCCATATGTTGGACTGGGATTTCGGTCTATTTTTGGTATTTTTCCCCTAGTTTATTTAGGAGTCTTCCTTAGGGTTTAAGTTATGTTTACTTATAAATAGAACATTGTAAAATACTAGAGACAATTTCATGTTATAATTTTGATTATTATTGGAACTTTTCTCTTGTGATTCTCGTATTAGAGAATTGGGGTTTTAGTCTTTCGTATCTTGGGTCGTTGGTTTTCAGCGATCCGCATTTCAGTGCTCGATCAGGCAACATGTATCAATCATCCCCCAAACAAACTAAGCTCAAACAAACACTAAGAACTGCAGAATGAGCCGAGTTTTAATTGTTTGAAATCAATTTACTTGTTGGTTTGTCCAATGCTTCATTTCATATCAACCTTGATAGTCATTCTTGCCATCCTTATTGGGTAAATGTCCATCAAAATGTAAGTAGTCATGATTCACTAATTGTGGTAACAAACGTAGAAATAGAAGGAAATTTAGTGTTTGTGTGTGTGTGTGAGAGAGAGAAAGGGGGGGGGGGGGGGGGGGGGGGGAGCAGATTGATTCAATACAACATATGTGACATGTACACATGGTGTGCATACACATTAAATAATGCATGCACAGGACTCATACCAAAAAAAGTATATTTTATAAGTGCAAGAAGGGTGATCATATATGTAACACAAGTTCACTACAAGAAGTAATACCAAATTACATTTTACCCATAAAAGCATTTGTATTATTTAAACTTTGTTTTCTGCAAAACCAAGTCGACATTCTTAGTTATTATTAGAACTATGCATAGATGTTCTTATTGGGGATTATGACACTGCATTTACATCTTGGATATATAACAATTTGACTCAATACTACATATGTAACATGAGTTCACTATAACAAGTATTTCCTATTAGATACCAAATTTCATTTTACCCATAAAAGAATTTGTAATATTACAACTTCGTTTTCTTGCAAAACCAAGTCGACTTTGTTATTATTAGAACTTTGCATAGAAGTCCTTTTTGGGTATTGCAACATAGTGTATTTAGTATCTACAACTTGGACAGATAAAAATTATGTAGGGCTAATCAGCGTTGAGATCCTGGATTTTATACCAGTTTAGAGTTTAAGTCCTAACATGTCCAATTGAAAATATTTCAGACCCTGAATTTTTATTTTTGGTTTTCTTTTTCCCATTATACCTTGAACATGAGTACAAGGGCAAGAACCAACACATGCTAGAAGAAGGGTATAATGTAAAACAAAACAAAAAATTGCAGGGTCCAAACTCCAATTGGACATGTCATGGCTTAAACTCTAAGCTGGTAAAAATCCAGGGTATAAATGCTAATTATCCCATAAATTTTTTGACATTTATAGGATCATATTGGAAAACAAATTAACAACATACCCCATGAAGCCTATAAATCCACCACAAAAGTCAAATGGTAATCCTTCATAATCTTCTTTCTCATATTGAAATGATTGAAGTTCCTAACAACCACAAAAAAAACAAGTCAAAACATACATTCCTACAACACATGATATGCACATAAACTTGCACTTATTTCCAGGTAAGAAAACTAAATTTTCTGAACAGCAAATAAACTAGTAGGTACATCAATTACAAAGTCCAAAGTGTAGAAATCGTGGATTAGCATATGAAAGTTATCAAGTGTTTACCTTGTTCAGGAAATCAAATATACCATCCTTGAGAAATATTTTCCTCACAAACCCATGGTTATCTTGAATTGACAAGTAACCTCCATCTCCAGTTGTTTGCTTACTGTAGAAAAAGTCACAAGCCTTGTCATAACCTCAAATATTTAAAAGAATATTAACTTACCAAACTTTATGTGTGTAAATAGGCAAAAAATGGTATACTAATAATGATGATATATTTGCACCAGTAAAATTTGATCACAGTTGTTTACAAACCTCTGACCCGCAAGTTGAAATGTTAATTGCTTCCATAATGATCCTCCTTTACCGCCCATGAATGAAAAGCGAGCCCTACCCTGGGAGATGTTTTGATCCAATAAGTTGTTTGGCAATGTTAACAAAGGAAACATCTTAAAAATAATGCAGCCCAATTTGCGATATCTGATGATAGGACTACTTTTAGAAGTCAAATAGAGATTTCTGATGCCTTCCAATATAGACCTGTCACCAAGAATGGTCTTGTGGCAGGTTATGAGAGGCTTTGTGCCTTAAAGAGCTTGGTTGGAGGATATAGCAATAAATTATTGTAGACCTATGACCAACCAAGGTACTCTTGGAATTCTGCATTCATTACCATATTTCCATATAGGTTATGTTTTTTGTACAAAATGTCTGGTTTAATACATAATTGTTTATTTGTTTCCATCACTTCACTAGAGCATAGCTTGTTACTGGAGAAATAAATATTTTTATAATCTCTGACCTTTTGAAGTGAGATAAAATACCAATAGCCTCTCTAAAGACGAACAAAAGATATGAGGAATATAAGTTTGGCATAGGTTTCTTTCTTTGTAAGATCAACTCGACAATCCTAGCAAAGAACTTCATTGTTCCAATGCATAATTCAAACCTTAATTTAATATGATTAAAAAAACTATATTGGTAACACAAGGATAAGCTTTTCCCCTAACAACTTAGACAGCAGGGTTAATCTTATTTCAAAAAAATTATGTGCCTCCAAGTCTTCCAAAACATATACATACATCTTCAAAGTCATATATGCATATACATGATACGTCAATTAAAATTCAGCGCCATTCCTAAATAAAACCACCACTAGGCCATCAGAATATGTCCGTACCAATATGGCTAATTTTGCCTCAATTTCTAATTCACTGCTACCATCTAAAACATTCATTTATTTGAACTCTATCCACAATTTTCTCATGTTTTCGTCAGTATGTTTGCATCATTCATTGCTTAACATAGACAAATGTCTAATACTTACCCACACCAGTTTCATCTCAACCTCAACATTATCTAACTGAATGCTTCATCTCCATCCACAATTTTCTCATGTGTTCATCAGTCTATTTGCATCATTCATTTGCTTAACAAAAATGTTTAATACTTACCCACACCAGTTTCATCTCAACCTCAACACATCTAACCGAATGCTTCATCTCTATCCACAATTTTCTCATGTGTTCAGCAGTCTATTTGCATCATTAATTGCTTAACATAGACAAAACGTTTAATACTTACCCACACCAGTTTCATCTCAACCTCAACACATCTAACCGAATGCTTCATCTCTATCCCCAATTTTCTCATGTGTTCAGCAGTTTATTTGCAAAATTAATTGCTTAACGTAGACAAAATGTTTAATACTTACCCACATCAGTTTCATCTCAACCTCAACACATCTAACTGATTAGTGAACATTGTTTAACACCCCCATATGTTCAACTGACTTCTAGTAACTTCATTGAAAATCAATGGGTGCACTCATATCTTTGGTCTTTCATTGTTCTGTTAGAAGATACATTCCATGGGACTAATCAACACTGCTCTCAGCAGACATGTCCTGCCTATTATGTGGAAGTTCAAAATCCAAGTCATTCTCACATAGGATTTCCACTCATATGGTAAAAATAATCTAGGTGCACAAGTTCAAGCTTCTCTTTAGCACCGAGTGACCTTCATCTCATTGTCTCTTATACAAACTTTAGGACTAAGAAGATTCGGATGAACGGATAAGCAATATTATATTACTCATATATAAGAATAAGAGAGATTTACAAAGTTGTAATAACTATCAAGGAATTAAACTATGACTCATACCATGAAACGATGGGAGAGAATGATTGAACAAAGATCAAGAAAAGAGAGTAGAATTTCAGAGTACTAGTTTAATTTTATGCCGGAGAGATCTACTATTGAAGACATTTACTTATTAAGATGATTAATGGAAAGTTTATAGAAAAAATGGAAAAAATGGAGAGTTATGGGGGTGCAACCATAGTCTAAATTGAGACTGATTTACCTGATTGTTTAAAAACCTAGTTTTGGCCTGATTTCATTGTCTGTCCTAATCTCTCCTCATTGATTTCCTGCTGATTTTCCAAACTCAAATTTGGATGACTGATTTGTATCATGTTTGATTCTCAAATTTTGATTTCTAGAAAAGAACATTAAATCAAATAAAGTCCAGCAATCAAGTCATCCTACTACTTTTCTGCTTCCATAAAATATAAGAACATAACAAAATAAAGTCCAAGAACCATGTCATCCTACTAGTTCTCTGATTTTGCTCGATGTGGAAGAATGGGAGCTTTGTCATAAAGTCATGTGCCAAATATTTTGAGGTGGCATGAAGATAACTATGACAGCTAATCCTACTAGTGGAGCCTTTGAGGTGCTTTTCATTTTCTAATAATTTGTTTTCATAGGCTTATTTTATTTCTCTAACTCAAAACGAGCCGGTATCAGGTAGTTATTCTTCAAGACTTCAAATGGTACAACTTTGTCTTTGAACTACATAAGCTGTTCAGAGGGACACATCTATCAGAGCCAAATGTATGCACAAGGAGTTAACCTTTTATTCTTTCCTCTATAACAATCTACCGTTGTTTTGTAAAGCATCAACTTATTTTGCTCTGTGAAGCATATGTTTCACTTTATGCCTTCAAACATTCATGTTGATCAGACCCCTTACAATTTTCATCTTGTATTTATTTTTTATTTTTTGCTGTTACAGTGTGAAGTTCATCGAAGTTGTTGAGGTAACAGGGAAAGGTGATGTCTACGTACAATCTGATGGGGAGCATTTAGGATTTCTTCCAGCAAAGTGGCACAATTTTACCTGTTGCAATAAAAATTCCGTTAGGAGTTTTAGCTTGCTGCTTTGAACAACCATGCAAAGTTTGAAATCTGTTATCTGGAAATAGCTCATGATGCAAGGTAATAGGGTCTCATCTTTGATGGAGGAGCAGCAAAAGAGGTGACAATGAACAATTTTGATAACCATACAAGCAACAGTTGCACTGAAGTGATTCAGATAATGCAATCTATGCAGGAAGGAGTTGAGAAGTAGCTGGTCCAAACATTTCCATGTATAGAACCAGCTTACAAACACAAGATAACCTGGTGACTCAAACCAGTTGCCCGCTGGCGAAGGTTTTATATTGCTTGCCTAAGAACCACGCATTTGCAAATATGAACTAATTGTTCCAGATGATCCATTTTCCAATGGTCAAGGTTATGATGTATAATGGATTGGATTTTTTTTTCCAGCAGGGGCAATTCATTGAGACATTGATCAAAATTCTAATACAATTGAGGCTTTTTTCCACCTCAGTTGAATTTTTTTGAAGTCCATAAGCTTTTCCATGACATCGCTAATCTTTTAGTGAGCTATTGCCTCTAAGCGCCCTTTGGTAAAGGGCAATGCATGTATGCGCTGAAATATTTGGATTGATGAGTAATTATGACTTGTGCCCAGCGTATACTGAACTGCCACCCATCACCAAGTTCTGTACACTATGTTGAAACTCAATCATAAAGCTTGAATGACTTGGAACTCTTAAAATTTCCTAGTAGTTCTTATAAATTAGCTTGTTGCTTAATAAATCATTTCCTTCCATTTAGCTCTGATGAGGGCCATGTCCTCTATAACACTAACAAAAATTTGATCTTTTCTTTTGCAGCCTCAATCCACGTTCATTTAGGCCTATCCTCATAACGAAGAAGAAGAAGAAGGGAAGAAGAAAAAGAATAAAGGAAAAAGATGATACCTGATCCAAAGTTTGCAATGTCGAGACACAGGAAATCATGTCCTAGCTGCTCCTGATTGTGAAGATAGGAAGTGAAGAAGAAGATGGGGAAGAAGTCATGCCATAGTTTGAGCAATGAGTGGATTTTGAAATCAGTCAATTTTTCCTTGATTTAGGTTGGCCAAAAAAAATTATATGAGCCTCCAAATCATGCTCAAATTAGCCCAAATCAAAATCAACTTGAAATCCACTTGCTTTCTCACTACACCAAATTTTGCTTGATTTAAAATTCATCATTTTTTACTACACTCAATTTTGATGGATTCGATGATTCACAAATCTTTGAATCAAGATTTTGGTTTGACTACACCCCATTTTCGTTGATTCCAGAATTGCAAAATTTGACTATAGCCGACTACAAGTGATGTCACAATCAAGCAAAATCACCATGAAATCAAGCTACGACTACAACCATGTAATATACGATTTTATTGATTTAGAAAAACTTATGATTGAGTGTCTAGGGAGAGAATATAGTAGGCTTTGGAAAAGAAACAAGCTCATAGTAGTTATGATTGAGTGTCTAGGGAGAGAATGTAGTAGGCTTTGGAAATCATGTCCTAGCTGCTCCTGATTGTGAAGATAGGAAGGGAAGAAGAAGATGGGGAAGAAGTCGTGCCATAGTTTGAGCAATGAGTGAATTTTGAAATCAGTCAATTTTTCCTTGATTTAGGTTGGCCAAAAAAATTATATGAGCCTCCAAATCATGCTCAAATTAGCCCAAATCAAAATCAACTTGAAATCCACTTGCTTTCTCACTACACCAAATTTGGCTTGATTTACAAGTCATCATTTTTTACTACACTCAATTTCGATGGATTTCAATGATTCACAAATATTTGAATCAAGATTTCGGTTTGACTACACCCCATTTTCGTTGATTCCAGAATTACAAAATTTGACTATAGCCGACTACAAAGTGATGTCACAAACGAGCAAAATCACCATGAAATCAAGCTACGACTACAACCATGTTATATACGATTTTTATTGATTTAGAAAAACTTATGATTGAGTGTCTAGGGAGAGAATGTAGTAGGCTTTGGAAAAGAAACAAGCTCATAGTAGTTATATTGAGACAATAAAGGATATGTATGATAGAGTTACAACGACTGTGCAAACTATTGGAGAAGATAGTATTCAATTTCCGTTTAGCATTGTATGATAAAGTTACAATGACTGTGCAAACTATTGGAGAAGATAGTACTCAATTTCCTATTATCATTGGCTTACATCAAGGATCAGTGTCAAGTCCTTACATTTTTGCGATATATATGGATAAAATTACTAGACATATCCAAGAAGATGTTCAATAGTATATGATGTTTGTTGATCATATTGTGTTGGTTGACAAAAATACAGATATGTTGGATGCTAAAATAGAAGTGTTGAGAGAGACTTTGGAATCTAAAGAATTTAGGATTAGCACAACGAAAACAGAGGGGGAGTATCTATGGACAAGACACAAGAGATACCAAAGGGTGAAAGCTTTCGCTATTTAGGATCAATCATTCATCATGATAGAGACGTTGAGAAGTATGTCATGCATAGAGAATTAAAACACGATCCTTTAGATTGAGTGATTTACTTAGTTATCACAATATATTTCTGAATTTGAAACAAATTCTATAAGGCTGCTATAAGACAAACCACGCTTTATTGATCAGAGTGTTGGACAATTAAAAAACATGTCCAGAAAGTTAGTGTAGCCGAAATGAGAATGCCAAAATGGATGAGTGAGAATCGTTAAAGGATATGTAAGAAATGAGTGTATCCGCACAGGTGGAACCAAATTGAGGACAGGATGAAAGAAAACCGACTTAGGTGGTTTGAACATATACAAAGTCGGAGCAATAGATGCTCTAGTAAGGAACGATAATATTGCAGTTAATGGAGTTGCTAGGGCTACAAGTAGGCCTAGATGAACATGGTTTAAAGTGTTGAAGAAGGATATTGATTTTGTTAACGTTAAAGAGGACACGGCCTTTAACAAAGCCGAATGGAACAAGAGGACTCAAAGAACAACCCCATAAATTTGGGATAAAGGTGTTGCTGTTGTAGTATTTTACCTTCGTCTTTCCATCTTGGTATCCACTTTGCACATTGTACGCCCATTGTCCAACCTCAATGTGGAAGAGTCAAAAATAAATAAGCTGAACCTTTTCCTCCTAACATAAAACAAATGACAAAAAATGGAAAAGGCATCATCGGGAGAACTTGTGAGAGATGTCAAGAGGCATTTTCTCTCATAGTTTTCCACATGCATATGAGATACTTTTGCTGAGATATGGTGATTTTCAAATGGAAAGTAAACCAGCGAAACACCATCAAATAGAACACCAAGAAGAGACACCTTGGAGTTAACTTTTAGCCATATAAATATGTCATATGCATATGTACGTGTCCTATAGATGTGTCTCCCCTCTGTGTGTGTGTGTGTGCGCGCGCGCGCGCATGCGGATGAGAGAGGACACAGGTTTGGTATTGGGGAGTGTGATTATTGGCATCCATAGATTCAGCAACGTTTGGAGGTTCCATGTCATAGTATAAGAGAATCTAGTTTCAGATTTCAAAACAAATGTTAAAATTTTATTTAAAAAAATAAGAAACAACATGTTGAAGTTCAAGCCTAAATTACTTATGTAGCTTAAGTGAAAAATTGCATACTTGCATGATATCTATGAAATCTATAACATTATAAATGCATCTTAATAGGCAACTTATTGTATATATACATGATTTAAATAAATTTCTCAGAACATGGGAAAAAAGTAAAACCAAATTAAACACACGGTTGACCAGTTTCAGTGAATTTTGAGAAAAGTTTATGCCCATTTTGGCCTTGTTTTAGGGAGTTTCGACCAATTTGGGGAGATTTCAGGAGTACTTCACAACTCTAGGAATATTCGGCAAACTTGGAAAGAAGGGGGGGGAGGGGGGGGGGGGGGGGGGGGGTAGTCAATTTGAGGTTTTTGGCTGTAACAGCATAAAATTGACCAAAACTTTCCTATATAGCCCAACATGAAGGCCAATTACCAATCATAATCTGCAGTTTCTGATCAATTTGGCTCAAATCCAATACGATACAGCCAATATGTATCAGTATTGCCGGACTTTTAAAAACTTGATATCAATGGCATTAATTATTTGATTTAGGCAGAGAAAACAGCTAAAAAGGCCAAAAATTATGAAAATATGACAACCGATCATATGCATGGTTCATAATCAATAAATATACCTGGTCTGTGGAAGAGCTATCTAACCAAAATGTGTCGTCGGCATTCGTTTTACCAAAAAGGTCGCAGAAAATATTTTCTGGTCCACAAAACTGACTAACTAAACTATCAATCTTCTTCCACTGCAGTCTCAAATGTTTTACAATGTTTGTCTTCAAAGTTGTGCACGTAACTGATGGAGTTTTGCATAAATTGAAGTGGTTGTTCATGGCTTCTTTGCAAGGAAATAACTTGTTCTTTGGAGGTCCTGTAGATAATTGACAAGCATAAGACACCAGGATCATGCAAGTAAAGTGTTATTTCTCAAAGCAGCAAAGAGGACAAAGATAAAGTGTTGACATTTAGATCAGCTGCAATAAATCACTATATAAGCAGAAATTCGGGCACTTGCTAACAAGTAAAGACACATGAAGATGAATCGGTTAAGCAGGTTAAATTCATAATAAATTAGTCTTAGAGTATATAGATGTTCAACAATATCAAAACAACTGCAGTTTACCACTACCATGGACCTTTCTTTTTTCAAGCGAGGATGGCCTCAACCCATAGTCAACAGTTATCGTCTTAAAATTCTCAAATATTTGTCTTCCATGATTAGTAGCAATGCTCTCTGGATGGAACTGAATGTCAAAGAAACAGTCAGATATTAGCAAATTGGATACAGTAAACCATTTAGAGTCTGGTAAGTATACCTGCACACCGAAATGAGGCCGGGTAGCGTGCATGACACCCATAAGAACTTCCCTCCTCTTCAAGCCATTAATACAACTCATATCTGATAACCCTGCACCAATCTAAATGACCAACTGATTGGAGTTCATTTGCTAATTTACCAAGGGAAGGTCTTATTTTTAGTTCATGTATCTATACAAAAAAGAGAAGTGTACGGACATTAGTGGTCCATGCCAATGGAATGAGGTCCTTGGGAAGTGAGTGTGCATCTATTACAAGAGAATGATATCGCACAACCTGCAATTAGTATATAAGTATTTTCAGCTATAATTGAGCATAGCTCGTTCACATAATTTAATGTAAAAGTGAAAATAACATAGAGAGCATTAAGTTTCCAGCCTGCTAAAAAAGTGAATATGTGAACTTCAAAAAAGAAAACATGAGAAACAAGTATACATGTAGTGTGAAAACTAACAAAGATTTAGAAATCCTTGTAACCAATATACATATAAATTTTTTTAAACATTAATAGGAAATAATGAGCTAAAAGAATAATGAATACTCAGTTTCCTTAAGTGGAATTATTGTGCTATAGAAGACCAACCTTAAATCCGGAATTTCTGCCCGAAGGAATATTAGTGAAAAGAGTGCAACCACTATGCTCAATTTCACTGAAGAAAAGAAGACAAGTTAAGAAGAACCATATTGGACAAACTACAGGCTAACCTTCTGAAGTAAAATTTTAACACGACATCAGGAAGCCTTTATCTGAAAAAAACTAACTATTACAATAGGATAAGTGAACAAATAGTTGTACAGTTATGCTATCATACTTGAAAAGCAGTAATATTTTAAGACAGATTTTAATGACAACTTCATTTAAATAACTATAAATCTTTAAACAACGAAAGAGACTACCTCAAACGGCCATGAACTGGTTCAGGAGCATGGACAACTTGAGCCCCATGCACAATCCCCAAGGCCTGTAGTATTTGAAAATCAGAATAAATGAGATTAAACAGCATGGCTATGATATTATCTGACGTAATCCAATACAAAATGAGTTAACCATATTCCTAATCAATTAATTAACATCAGCTAAATTAATTTTCTTCAACTATCAAAATTTAGATACAAATTCAAGATTTTCAAAACCTTCTTGTGGACCTTCATCTAGCCAGTGTGCTGACCATGGGAGAGACTATAGCTTCTCCTTAGCATATTTTACCAGCAACCAGATATTTGTTGGGTCAACCATGCAATCACAATTAGTTTGTATCACACAAAGTATCCAGATTCGGAACCTCAGTTTCTTTCTCCTAGTGTATCAGTGTAACCTATATTCCATGTCTAGCACATTTAAATAGTTTCTCTTTTTGATGCCCATCACAGTAATGTTCTCTTTATGCCCATCACTTCAGCAGATCTTCAATTCACAGCTTACTGACACATGCTGACAGAAGGAAGGTCATTGGAAACCGAGATTTAAACATATTCTTGGCATGACACTTAGACATGATAAAGAGAAACTAAGTATACTCCTTCAACCCTTTCAAAAAAAAGTACACTCCAGCAATGATATGACACCCTGTTGAGGAAGAAAGGGAGGATACATGTGTATGGAAATTGACCACTGATGGAAAATTCACTGTGATCCTTACTGGAATCTCAACTTTGGGGGTATTCATGCAGAATATGCCAAAATTATTTGGTCAACCAGACGCTTAGAAGTCAGAAACTCCTAAAAGGTCAACGAATCTCAATAAGAACCTCGATTCGGTGGTTCATACTTGGGAGCTCGCTTCCCCGATGAGGGGAGCTCGTTTCTCCGGCGACGGGAGCGCGTTTCTCCGACGACATTAGTGCTTCCCCTAATATGACCATAATTTTCAAAGAGGACATAAAATTTCGGAAGAAAAAAGATTTTTAATACACGTTTATCAAAGTAACAAAAAACTAAAGATTATTTATCTTGATATCATAAAAAATCAACATGCGAATGTTCTTTCTGTAAATTTGAACTGAACTTTATAAATTAAAATAAATATTAAGGTATTTATAAGTTTTGATAACAATAATTGACAAACATAATTTTTATTAGCGTACGCTCCCATCACGCTCCCAACTTTAGACTCTTCTAAGTAGTCGCGTTCCCCGCTCCCGCTCCAGCTCCTGCTTCTGGCTTCTAAGAACCAGAGTCCCACTAAAAGTTGTTATCTTCTTGGATCACGTGTAAGAATGCTATTTTGACTCGTGACAACCTTACTAGACGAAAATGGGTGCGTCCCGACACTTGCGGTCTTTGCAATAACCATAAGAAAACAGTTGAAACATTACTGCTTCAGTGTAAGGTTGTGTCCCCTATCTAGGAGATATGTAAAGCCCAATTGAACATTAGGGGTCATCCCGGTTCTATTACATCTTATGGGGTCTATTACATCTTTGGAAGGAGAGAAGAGTGAAACATAGAAAAGCATGATTGTAGGACATGGTGGCTGCGGTGATTTGTTGGGGTCAGGATTTTAATCAAAACTATAAAGACATTTTCCAATTAGCTTCAAGTATCTTGTCTAACATCAGATACTGGACAGGAGATGCTCTCGGGAGAGGACCGAAGAAGCAGGGACGCCATAATTGAGTCGAAGAGGTACGAGGAGAGTAGCATATTGTTTCCTCTGTAGCAACCTTTTTTTGGTTTTATCAGATATATTGGTTATATGTGGTTGGGGTTATTGTAAGTTGTTTTGGGGTTGGCCTTGTAGTTTGCTCGTAACTCTATAATTTCCTATAGTTTCCTAAAAGCCCTCTATTATAATGAAACACGGGGTTTGAGGAACTTTTCTCCCACCGATTTTCTTAAGAAAATGAAGACAGATGCCGACAATAACAGTTGTTATTGACAATATTTTTTTTTTTATCAATAGTTGCTCTGTCTCCTAATATTACTTCCCAGATTCTACAGATCATAGATAACAGCAAAAGGATATAAACAATCTAATGTTCCACCTTGTTCTCCTTTTTTATTTCTTATACTTGCGACGCTTTTCTGTTTATAGCTCCAAGATGCCATTAGCCATTTCATAAATTATAATGGTACAAAAACAAGCCCACGCGACAGCACTTTGCATAGGCCCCTCAATTTCCTCCATGATTACTTAAAACTAAACTTCAGCTTCACTACTGCCTTCCATGACTATAATTCGCCTGATTACTGCACCTTTCCTTAATGCTCACTAAGATAATGACATTTAGTAGAAATCAATCCTGCTGTATTTGCTTTGCCTGATTATTAGGCATTTTACTGCCAAAAATTATGATCTAGCTTTCTTTGAATGGAAACCAAAAAAATAATGAACATCAACAGATAATGCAAGAACCACCTGGTGGCCAAGACAAACTCCCAATATTGGAATATCCGGGCATTCAAGAAGTATCTGCAAACATATTCCTGCAAAACAAATGGAAAGTATTATACTAATACAATTGCCATTTTAAATCGTGAATGGAATTGGGCAATAACATGAGTGAATCACTACATAGTACAAATTGCATGTAAAGTAAATCACTAGAACACTTCGTCTAACGACCAACCTATGTCTCTTGGGTTTGCAGGAGACCCTGGCCCAGGTGATATGACAATATTATCAAAAGCCTTTTCTTCATACAGGTAATAGAGCACATCCTCCAACGTCCACTTATCATTGTGTACAACCACAGGTGGAACTGAAAAATATAAGTAAACTGAGTAAAAGACTGGAAAAGTTTTGAACAGGAATATTTCAACATAAAATGTAAAAATACCATTACATGCTATTTTATGTGAACAGCAACCATGTCCAGTCCAAACTTTAGTATAGATATAATACAAGTAAAATTAATGGTACCACGTTTATCTCATCTATATTAATCTAAAAATAATCTTAATGTCATATCCAAGCCACACGTTGTTTTCATTTTGCTTATGCTTCTTTCATTATTCTTCTTTCCTGTGCATACCCACTTCAAGTACATACCTGGAAGCTGAAGTTTAATAAACTAAGTCTTTAAAGTTAACTTCTATCGCTATAAGAACAACAAAAAGCACTTGGGAGGATGTAAAATCAATCTACCCACAGGAAAGAGGCCACTGGATTCATGTGGGACTCCAAGAAAAAGGAGTTCCTTTAGAAACAGACGGAGCCAAAAACAGGCAATTGGAAACAAAGAGTTAGCTCAAGAGCAAGGTGTGACAAGTAGGTTTTTATTAATTGAATTTGAAATAAAAACATTACGTGTGTGTGGACGGGTGGGTGGGGTGGGGATGGGGTGGGGTGGGAGGGGGGATGGAATTAGACCCAGAATTCTGGTTGGCAAAACACCACCAAACATATTGAAACAGGAATATTATGATTGGCCTGGATCTTGAACAAGTACAACCGAATATCCTCTCCTACGATCAAGTAATTACTATCCATGCAACGCTAGCATTAGTGGTGCCATATGATTTCAGAATTGGAGCACATCAACGTCAGGACAGCATTTTGCATGACAATTTCGAGTAAGATATAAGTATTCATGAGACCAACTGGTTTGTTATTGAAGGCAAGGAGGACAAATGCATGCAAGTCGAAGAGTTAGTTGTACGATTTAAAAGTCTCTGGAACAACAGTTTAAGCAATTTCATATATTTTATGATTCAGCGGAAATACAAATACACGAGATAGAATACACCACAAAGAAAGATAACTGTATTTCCTATAAAGGACTTGCAGGTGGTTCCCTAATTTAGGATATATGTTAACAGCATGTTAATTTTTGAAACAGACTTGTAAGAAGCCAAAGTCAGTAGCTACTCCTCTTGAAGTAAACCTAAAAGTGTATAATTGCAACCATTGATCATTTATGCAGAGTGTGACTACATCTCTTGAGCAAGGTTCACACTATCGGAATCGGTTTCACACCATTCTTATGCATATCGGTGTTGGCAGTTCCATCGATTTGGATCGAAGTTTCAGACTTCTTCGTTTTGGAAAACCAAAACATTTTAAAAAATATTTTTACATATTATTTGATGTTTGATGTTAGTTTTGAATGGAATATATTCAACATCATTCAATTGTTAACCTACAAACCATAGTATCATAGTTTTATAATAGTGGAAAATGAAATCTCTATTGAAATGTGCGCCACCAAGGGTATATACGAGGCAGTGATACAAGCTAGCCAATGAGGGGCTATCTGTTCCTAGTACTATACATTTGTCTCTAACCTCCCTCCCTCAAACTCATGATAGTAGAACAATCTGAGTTTGGTATGAGGTAAATACAAAAGAAAGCAATAACAAACAACAATAATGATCAACAAGCATCAACAATCACCTAGCTAACACCACCACCACCACCACCACCATCCCCACTAACCCACACAAACTCACAAGGATCAACCAATGATAGTTTACCGAGTAAGAAAGAGACAAGTGTCTCTGAACTATATGAGCCTTCGTGAAGAAGTCCGCAATCTGCATATGAGAAGTAACATGCGGTAGCAAGATGGTCCAAGGAGATGTTGTCCATAGTAACAAACAACCTTTACGTGTTTCGTCTTCTCATGAAATATAGGGTTGTAGGCAACCTGAACAGCACGGGTTTTATCACAATGCAGAGGAGTAGGACCAAAAACAGTAAGACCCATATCATATTAGTAATGAGCCAACGAAGCCAATTGATCGCAGCAATAGTAGTAGCGATAGCCAACAAAGCTAAGAGATCTCAGCAATAGTAGTAGCCATAGCATGATGCTCAGCCTCAACATTAGATCTAGAAACCCACATAATGCGTCTTTGATTTCCAGGGAATCAAAGAATCACCAAGGAACACACAATCTAGTAGTAGACCTCTGATTAGTCACATCATCAACCCAATCAGTATCAGAATAAGCACAGAGATCTAACTACGAAATAGCAGAGAAAAACAATGACCTAGTGTTGGTGCCCAGCATATAAAGAATGATCAAACTCTAAACCAAGAAAATAACAATGAGACACAAGATCCTCCATCTCAAATTGTGTATGCGAGTAATGCTTGACTTGCATAATGTGTGTAGGATCACTACCAATAATAATCATACGATCAATATAGAGTAGAAATAAAGTCCCGAAAGGGTGTGTGAACACAGCAAGATCCTAAGAATAAGTAGAGAATCTAGCAACATAAATAATAGTAGTAAATGTGGAGAACCGTGCCCGAGGTGCCTGTCACATAGAGCCTCGTGAAGATGATAGACATGGACAGCAGAATGAGATAAACCAAGAGTCATGTTGACGTTGTCATTGTTCTAAAAGGCGGTCTAGATGGCCGCCTAGGCGCTAGGCGCCTGGTGTCCGCCTAGGCGCCCGCCTAGACCCCCTGACGTTTGATTATGCATGTTTTGGGGTTCTATGGACTTTTTCTACAATTTTCAGTAGGTTTTTTGAGTTCTTTTTATTTATTTTTGAACCATCTAAATCTAGGCAGCTGCCTAGAGGGGGTAGGCGCTAGGCGGCGGGTGTCCGTCCGACTAATGCCTAGTGCTTTTCACAACCTTGGATGTTGTTAGATAAATCACCGTGATCTGAGATATAGGTCAGGCACGAACATAAGCCTGCTGTCTGGAACTCCCAATAGCTAGAAGTAGCAGTAAGAAGAGACTGAAGTACATTAGTCAAGGTAGTAAAGGGTCAAAGAATCATGTGAGGATGTGGACGAGTGGAGCGACGCAAAGGCGATACAATAGGTGGTACAAGATCCACATGGACAGATGGTATAATAGACTCAACAGTAATGTTAGGATGATCACGACACCTGTAAACATGAATAATAAGTAAACATACCAACGAAGCACGCAAAGCAAATATGATGTGGTCTCAATATCAGGGAAAACAAGCTTCTCATGCATGGTTGGTGGTAAAGGAACTGGAGGGCATATTAAAGCATAGTAGGGAACACTCTCCAAAAAATAACATGACAAAAGATGTGAAGACATCTGACAACAGAATTATAGCATCTATAGCCCTTATACTAAGAACTATATCTAAGAAACACACAAGCAACAAACCTGGAGGACAATTTGTTTTGCTCAATCAAAACAAGTGCAACCTAAGACACAAAATATGTAATAATAAGGAACATGACCATATAAACGTTGATAAAAAAGACATCATCAAGAATATGAGTCGGAAAAACACACTATTAACCACAGCTTCTGTCTAAACTGAACAGGACAAAAGCTGACAAGAGAAGAGACCTAGTGGCATCAAGGATATGACGATCCATTCTCCGATAGCAAGTATCAGTCCCAGTTGTTGTGTTTTGATTCTTGAAAACCACTTTGGTGCCATCGCAGTAAGGATAGTCTGATGTAATCGCTTTAGATAGGGCTAATGCGGTGATGAATAGAGTTACTATCTTTGAGAAGCATCTCGTGCAATAGAATCATCCGACTCATTTTCTATATTTGCATATTTAAAAGAGTGACAACTGATGTAGAGAAAGAGCCCTTAGTAATTGAATCAGAATAAGTTGCCCTTAGCTGATTACCCATTTTGTCTGACCCGATCAAACTTATATCGCATGAAAAGGTGATGAACGTGGTCCCTCCATTTTGCTTTTATATGCTTAACACATGGACTCTTCCTCCCTACCGGGTCCTCTTGCTTTTCCTCACTATCGCTCTCCTCATTGTCGCTCGCCTCACTAACGCTTGCTACATTCTTAGGTTGTGTGTCTACCCAAACATTGTTATCAACACAAACATGATCATGTTTGGTAGCTTTAATTCCAACGTTGACTTGATATTCCCTTCTAGCCCGGATCGTATCTTTACCCATATCTATGTGTCCTTGGACCTTACCCATATCTATCTGTGTCCGTATTCAATTTATAGTTACTAAACATGTTTTTCATGTTAGGTATTGATGTATAGGTAAGAAGGGTTGTTTGGTAGCGCGTAGGTAGTGCTGCCACAATATTTGTTGAGCATTTTACAAATTTTCTAGCGTGTCGTCTTGTTGTTATTACTAGTGTCAATTTACACTATCACTTATTACAGAAATATCCCAAACAAACAACATGTTTCTATTTACAGCAAAAAATGTTGCAGCCAATCCCATCATTCCAAGAAAAGGAAAAACAAAAACAAAAAAAAGAAAAAAATTCACCTCCATTGACGACGGAGAGTTCTTGGTATATATTATACGTGTAGCTATCGTAGTTGTCCACAAGCAAAGTCCTCACTAATCCCTCCCCCTCCTCGCCGTGACCTCCGCCGCAGCACCGCCGCCATCTCAGCGGCCGGATCCGTCCCGCCCCCGCCGCCGCGTCGAGATTCGTGCGCGCGAACCCGGGTCCCCTCGGCGCTCTGCCGCTCCTCGGCTGGAACGAGCACGGTGACGGTGACCGGATGCCCAGATTCGCCGTCGCCATGGAAGAAGAAGAAGAAGTACTGCTACACTTTTCCACTTTTTCTTCCTCCTTTTAATGGCGGATCTCCTGTTATATTCGAGGCGCGGTAAGGTGTTCCCGCGGAGTACCTTAAGATGGTGGTGGGTTTCTCACTTCTCTGACTTATCTTTGCTTGGTGGTCGTGTAATGGTGGGCTCCCACTCCAAGACCGACTGCACTTTTTTAGGCAGTTGCGCACTACACGAGAGGATTTTATTATGGCCAATGGGCATTTCATTTGTTGTTTTGTTGAGGGCCATTACATTGTCACAAAAAATTCATTATTTTTATATCTAAAATATTTTTAAAAAAAATGTTAGGTGCATCGCAATCAACTACTAAAAAAATCTAGTATATATAAACATCCGTTGTATGTATTTCAAATTATTTGGAAAGTGTAAACAATATTTTTTTTTTTTACTACCTGAAAAAATTAAAGTACTTTAATTTTCTACTACTTGAAAAAAACAACCACTCCTTTCTTTTTTTCTATACATAATTACGTAACTACCCATGTTAAATTTAA